>LBNU01015678.1:48934-151424 GCA_014162995.1 Artemisia annua
AAAAAGAGAGGAGATTAAGCTAAGCAAACACGTTTAAAAAAAACTACTCGAGAACCCTCATATTAAAAACTTAAAAGCGAATAAAGAAAATTAAAAGACTTGTAAAACATTTAACGTAAATAAAAGGTAAGATAAAAATGAAATAGAGGCGTCGCTTTGCAAACACATTGTCTTTTAAATTCATTTACTGCTTTATTTACTTATCGCTTTCATTTACCGCTTTCTTTAGTCATTTTATTCATGCAACTTTACTTGTTTTCTTATTTCATGTCGTATCACCGCTTTCCTTTATTTTAATTTGTCGTTGTAGTATAGACAAAACCAAAACTTTCTTTTAAACCTTATTCATCACACATAGCTCACGGTCTTGAGTGACGAGATCCATATTCAACCCTCGTTGGGACAACGATACCCAGTGGTCACAAGCTTGCTTGCTAATCACTCTAGATCAAGGGGGTATAGCAGCCCAAGCAAAACTCAGCTAGACACAGAGGTTATCAATGCACATATACAAGTCACCAAAAAAATTCATATAAATTTTAATTGACGGAAAGCAATTTAAGGGGAGCAGTATGGTGGCCACAAGCCCATCAATCCTGATGAATTAAAGCTTACTAATACAATAAAACAAAACTACTTAATGAATTATATACATGTAGGACCTTCTTACAGCTCTAAGATTTTCGTTTAGGGTGTGTCTTGTGTTGCTTCTTCATCTGAATTCGTCTCCTTAGGGTTATGATGCACACAAAATTCAAAGGCAATGATGGTCTATTTATAGTTTTTGTCTGAGGGTTCGATGCGGCGCATCAACTAAGTAGATGCGGCGCATTGAGATAACTTCGCGTAGGGTCCAAGATTATTATATTCTGGAATCTTCGCACACTGTCTTTAGATGCGGCATAACTTAAATCTTTATGCGGCGCATGTCCTTCAGTATCTTGGATTGTATCTGGTGAAGTCTTGATAGTGATACGCCGTATGTCAATATTGTGATGCGGCGTATCTAGAGTAGAACAAGTTGGATCTTCTTCATTGACCAAAGTTTCATATGCGGCGCATGCTAAAATCACATGCGGCGCATTCTTCAAAGTCAGGCAATGGTCTTCGAATTCATCTAAGTATGACAGAACGGCGTATTTGTCTAGAATGATGCGGCGTATCTCCTTGATTTCAATAGACATTTCCATCTTGATTAATTTGCTCCATAATTCGTCCAAAATCATCAAGTTTCACCAATTGCTTGTTATTTCCTGAGAATCACTAAAGTAAACAATCAAGCACCAATTCTCATACATAATTAAGTAAAACAAGTTAATTAAATAGGATAAATGATGTCATATAATGTACTTATTTAATGTCATCAATGTTCCCGTAGTTAACAAAGAAAACAAAGCACCTTGTCTTTCTATCCTGGATAAAGCATTAGCTGCTGCGTTATCCTTTCCTTTTTTTTGTACTCTATTTCATAATCAAACCCAAGTAGCTTAGGCAACCAATTAGATTGGAAAGGTGTAGTAATCCTTTGATCCAAGACATACTTTAGGCTGAAGTGATCAGTCCTAATTTTGAAATGCCTGTCCAACAAATACCCCCTCCATTTTGCAAAGCAAGTACCACAACCAAGAGCTCCTTCTCATAAGTGGATAAGGCTTGATGTTTTGGAGCCAACGTCTTACTCAAATAGGCTATTGGATGCCAATTTTGTTGCAAAACTGCCCCAATACCAAAACTTGATGTATCAGTTTCTATTATGAACTCCTCATTGAAATTAGGCAAAGCCAACACTGGTGATTCACCCATAGCTTTTATAGCTTCTCAAATTCCAACTAAGCTTGTGGAGACCATTGGAAAGCATTCTTCTTAAGTAATATGGTTAATAGTTGACTGATGCTTGCATACCCTTTAACAAATCTCCTATAATAACCGGTTAACCCCAAAAAACCTCTCAACTGCTTCAAATTGGTAAGTATTGGCCAATCCTTCATTGCTTGGGTCTTACTAGGGTCTGTGGCTACCCCTTTTGCAGAAATAACATGCCCCAAGTACTCAACTTGTGTTGTGCCAAATATACACTTAGACCTTTTGGCAGTGTATTTTCCCTCATAACTTGTAAGACCAATCTAAGATGATTAGCATGCTCATTCATAAAAGGACTCTAAACTAGGATGTCGTCAAAGAATTAAAAAGGTCTTTAACACAGAATTCATTAGATCTTGAAAAGTGGAAGGGGCATTGGTTAAGCCAAAAGGCATAACCACAAACTCATAATGACCCTCATGTGATTTAAAAGCAGTTTTGTAGCCATCTTCATCACACATTCTTATCTTATGGTAGCCTGATCTAAGGTCCAGATTAGAAAATACATGTGCTCCTTGCAGTTCATCAATAAGCTCCTTTATAAAGGGAATGGGTAACTTATCCTTCACGGTATGCTTGTTAAGTTGCCTGTAGTAAATGCACATCCTCCATGACCCATCCTTCTTTTTACCATCACTATTGGGGAAGAGAAAGGACTGTTACTAGGCCTAATCACTCCTGAATCCATCAATTCCTTAATCATTGCTTCAATAGTATTATTTTGTGCAGGGGGATATCTATAGGGCCTCACATTGATACTCACATCTTTTGACTTAAGTGGAATTCTATGGTCAAAATGCCTATATGGTGGCAATTCTTTTGGCACTTCAAACACATCTGCAAACTCCTCATGTAATGGTTCCAACTCTGCAACTGTGGTAGTATCTACAGGATTGGGACATTGCATTAAATTTCAAACTTGCAAACCCTATATAACACACAGAAGGCAACTGATTATTCCCAATTTGAGACACCATTTTTGACATTTGTTTACCAGACATTTAGACTGATGAGTACCCCTCAACACCACCTTTCTACCTTCATACTCAAACTGCATTCTTAGCTCTTGAAAATTCCACAAAATGGTACCCAATAGGGCTGTAGACAAATCGGACGAACACGACCGGAGCCTTGTTCATATTCGTTCATTTAATTTAAACCGAACAAATAAACAGACACGAACACTTAGTCAGACGAATTTTCTTGTTCATGATCGTTTATTTTCGTTCATTAAGACACTAAACGAGCATAAATGAACATAGACAAACAAACATAAACTTTATTGAAAATTATGCACAATATATTTTGTAGGTGTTGTTTTGTTTAAACAAACCAATTTTAAAATTATGCAATTAAAAGATATGATATACGAATATAAACACCTAAATGAACAGACGCGACTTTTTTTCATGTTCGTACAGTTAACTAAACGAACAAAAATTCTACATGTTCGTTCATTTAATAAATAAACGAACTTTTACCGAACGCTTCATGAAATGTTCACTGAACGTTCAGTTCGTTACAGCCCTAGTACCCAATGTTGATAACCATTGAACCCCAAGAACCAATTCACAGCCTCCCAAAGGTAATAACATCACATCAGTTTCAAACAGAACACCCTGAATTTTCCATTGGAACCCCTTGACCGTGTATTGACTTACTAACTTGGTACCCCAGCCACTGAAACTTGAAGAGGAAAGGTACTCCTTATTCTACACCCTAATTTCTTAGTTGTGTAAATGTCTAAAAATTGTGTGTACTTCCTGAATCCATTAAAATGTGCAACAATTGTTTCAAAACATGACCCTTCATGGTATTATGAGTACACCCCAGATGAGGCATTAAGAGAAATATGAGGCATATTTTGTTGTGCTTCTTCTTCCAACATGTACTCATTCAGTTCACTATCATTACCCTCTTCTTCCAAACAATCCTCAAACTCCCCTTCCTCTCCGCCTTTTATCTCCAAGGTAAACATCTGACCCTCACACTTATGGCCAGGCATGTACTTCTTATCACAATAGAAATAGAGGTTTTTAGCCCTTTTTCAGCAAATTCCCTTTGACATAACTGTCTCCTAAGTGCAGACATAGTGTTCACAGATTGTTTGGCCATATTTTGAGTAACATACTGATTTGGAGGCATGGCTACATTGTGAGTAACATTTCTAGCATGGTAATTCACATTCCTATTAACATTCCAATTATTACCAAATTTTCTAGGATTTGGCAACAATGGTGCATTCTTTTTCACAACTGCTAATCTAGCCTCTTCCATTTTTGACCAAGCATACACATCAGACAAATTTGTAGCCTTAAGCATCCTCATTAACATACCAATCTCTTCTTTCATACCACCAATGTAAAGACTAATAACATACTTCCCAGTCAATTTTACTTTATTCAACAAAGATTCAAAAGAGTCTTGGTATACCTGAATAGATGTTATATGCCTGAGATTTTTCAATTCCACCACAGGATCCTCAAAAATTGACTCAAACAGTTTCTTGATTTGCTTCTCATACATGTCCCAAGTGGCTACTTCACCATACCTTTTCATAAACTGCTTGTGTCAATTCAGGGCTTTATCAAAGACATACATGGACACCAATCTAATCCTCTGCTCATCATCTTCTATATGGTTCATCACTATGAACTGATTAACTTTGTACATCCATCCTTGCACATCCTCACAATCAAATCTTGGGAACTCCACTTTGGTCAGCTTCCCATATTGTCCACCACTATGACCACTGCTTTGACAACCACTTTGACTATTGCTTTAACCACTGTTGTTGCCTCCCCTTGGGTACTTCCTTCACCATTGTTCATTCTTTGTTCCAATGCCTCAATCTTTCTGACCAAGATCTCCAACTGACTCTCCATGGTAACTAATATGTTTGCAGCACCTTCTTGATTGGTACCACCACCATCAACAGACCTTGTAGCCACCACCATGATTGAACTAAATCAAGAACACACAAAATAAATTAAAAGAATCAAGAACTAACTGAATCACTAACTAATCAAGAATAACCACCACTCTTTCAGGTACACCAGAGTACAAAACCACCATATATTTCCTAACTAACATTTGTAAGAAATGAAAACGGATTTTTAATCAAGAAGTCTTTTGGATTGGACAAATGGTCTAGAGTGACCGGAGCTTATGTATGTATGGTGGTTGATCCAATGATCTAGATTTATCAGTGTACCAGAAAACAACAAAAATAACTGAATCTTTAACAGAAAACAGTTATGAATGGTGGTCAGGCAACAGGATGATTGGCTCTAATACCAAATAAAATGTACTTAATCCAGAATCAATTAAGATTGAAGATTAACAACCAAAACACAAGAATTATTAACCAAGAATGTAACTCGAAGTGAGATGATTAAAGAGGATTTGTTATTGACTAATGAGGTTTGTTACAAGATAGAAGAGAGAACAATCATCCAAAAACAGATTACAATTGAAAGGAATGAAAGTATTTAAAGGAATACAAGTGAATACAATTGGGTGGGAAATTCTGTTATGTGTGAGTTGTGCTTGAACTTGTCACGTACCTTGCACATGACCCTCTTATTTTGGTATATGACATCTTATCGGTGCACGAGATGAGAAACATTTATTATTTAAGAGGAAACAAGAAAGCACAAGAAATGATGCCCAAAGAACTTTTCGTGTTCTCCAAGGACATTGAGGAATTATGCAATAACCAGCAATTGCTTGGACAATCAACAAGATAAGAAGAGTCGTGTATAGATCACCTATGGTAACAACAACAAGATTAGGTTTAAGTTTAATTTTATGTACTTTCTCGTATTTTTTTATTTGTAATTTGTATTTTAATTCATGAATGAAGTTAAAAAATAAATAAATAAATAAATAAATAAGGAAGTGAAGCACAAGTGGCATGTGATGACATATGTGGTGAGATAAATATAACAAGCAAATTCAGTGAGCTAGGAGATTGTAGGAGACACAAACATGAAAGCTTTACAATAACACTCTTCTGCTCTTTAATGTTTGGTTATAAGATATTACAACCAAATCAAGATGCAAAATGCAACATGAACACACTCTCTAGCAAACCATAAAAACTGAAATACATTGTTATTGATCAATTTGTTTAGTGCAATGAGCACTAATTAAAGAATAGAAACTCAAATTTATCTGGAATCAAACTCCTATATATCATCAGTATCAAGAAGTTCTCAGATCTTACTAGCAAATTCAAGACCCTCCTTGGCAAGCACCTCCAAGCTCGAGGCTGGTGGTTGTGCCTTGGCAACTTTGGCAATTGCTTGGTTCTCTTCAGGTGCACCACCTTCAAGAAAAGCGCCAACAACCTTGCCATCCTTGATCTAGTATGATCCGAACTTTGGTTTTGCTGATGAAGGATCATGGTCACCAAAAATAACAGCATCACCAACATTATCCCCATAAAACTGCCATGATAGATCAAATGAACGGGAATAGAAGAATGGAAGGTAGTCATAAGTTTTGATATCCTTTCCTTGCTCACTAGCAAAAATGGCCTACATAAGTAGATACAAAGACTTTTTAGTTCAATTCTTTTTCGATAGTAAATTGCATAGAAGAAAAGCGTAGTAGATTTTAATCTGGTTTTTATTCATTACCTTGCCAGCTTGTTCAGCAGATTTGCGGGAATGGTCAACATGTTTAACTCTCCTAATATCACTGTATAACTTCATAGGGAAAGTAGCAACATCACCAACAGCGTATACGTCAGGAACACTAGTTTTGAAAAAGGCATCGGTCTGTGATTAACAAACTAAAAAAGCCGAGTAAAATTATCAGTTCTGAGAATGACATATATTCAATTAAAAAGACGATTTAGATGAACACAAACCTTAATTCCACCTTTGTCCTCTTCAACCTGTCCTTTGAATAGGTTTGTAAGGGGCCTAGCACCAACACCAACTACCACAATATCTGCTTCTAGCACCCTTCCGTCCTTCAGTTTCTCTTCTTTCACCTAAAAAATCATTTAAAGTGTTTTTATTGAATGGAAAAAATTATATACAGAATTATGATACGGATCCGCTGCATGAGTACAAACCTCTCCATTGTCATTCTGGGTAAACCCAGAAGAAACCGTGCCCTTGATGATAGTCACTCCCTTTTTCTGATAATAGGCCTCGTAGAAAGCAGCAATATCGGCAGTGAATAGACGAGGCACTGTTTTAACATGACACAAATCAGCAGTTAAGTGTTTATGCACTCAGATCAATGGCATTTGCTACTAAATGCCTAAATGGGTTGTTGATCTCGGCTATATTTATCTCGAACGGTTCATACAGTATATATAAAAAAGTTTTAGAGAATAGCAATGTGTGATTTAAGAGCATACAAGCTCCTATATTATTTTATTTTCAATATCATTTCATTATGTAAATGAAAGTTTTGGAATAATACTTAATGGAATAATTATTAGTATAAGATTTAAAATTAGGAAAAAGATATTCTTGGGGCAACCGAAATACATCTGGTCCTTTTTTTACCAGTAAAAAAAAGCCCCTCTTTCACCTGTTATAATACCTAAACCGCCCAAACTTAGGTGGTAAACAGAAATGAACAAAAGAAGTAACATAGATGTATCTACACTTACTAAGTTTAGGGTAAACCATTGTAACATCAATGTTATTAACTCTGAGTACAGCACTAAGCTCAAGACAAATGTATCCTCCCCCGACAACAACAGCCTTTCCATTTTTCTTTGCTTTAATAGCTTCTACAAGTTTATCAGCATCATCAATCTCTCTCAAGTAAAGAATGTTCTTGGCATCAGCCCCTTCCACTTTAAAGTATGTGAGTTTGAGAACCTGAAAGTTCAATTCTACATGTTAAGCGCGTGAACAAGAGGAGACAAAGAGTTTCATGTTATTTACATACTGTGGATCCAGTGGCAATGATCAAAGTTTTATATTTGAAGGTATCTCCAGCTGCGCTAGTAAGATTTTTTGAAGCAAGATCTGTTGTTACTATCTCCGTGTTAAGGATCAAGTCTAATGAACTACAAGGACCTAGTTTCACTACTTAGTTAATATAGGGACTTGTTATGTAAATATTTTAATTTTCTGTTAATAACGGTTAGGAGTCAGTATATCAACTCCTTCCCTCTCTCATTTGTATAACAACTTCAATAATGAAATGATAATTCCTTCATAATTCTATATGGTATCAGAGCCTTGAAGCTCGATCAAAACCCTAAATCCCCAAATTAAACTTCACATCATAAACCCTAATTTCCCTAAATCGATCACAATGATCTTGATTCTGTACAATTGAATTGTGTTCTTGATTGATTTTAATGGTCAATTGAGTTGTTAGCACAGTTAATTCAGTTAGAAGTTAGTTTTGAAGTTTTCTTGAAAAATGACGTCATCAATGGCGAATCCACCAATACCACCAATTAATCCACCACCATCTGTTGTAAACACCATCAATGATCCTCTTTACATTGCTAGTTCTGATCACCCAGGCATGGCGTTAACAAATACACAGTTTAATGGTTCTAATTTCCATGGTTGGAGTAGAAATGTTAAAATGGCTTTGGGAGCAAAGTTGAAGTTGGGGTTTATTGATGGTTCTTGTGCTAAACCTAATGCAGATGATGTTGATGTTCAAAGGTGGATAAGATGTGATTACATGGTTACTTGCTGGATACTGAATTCTATGGTCAATGAACTATCAGATGCTTTTCTTTATTCTCAGTCTGCATGTGAATTGTGGAAAGAAATTGCAGAAAGATATGGACAGAGCAATGGACCATTGATTTACCAGTTGGAAAGGGAGTCGAGTCAGATAACACAAGGTAATCTTACAATTGCTGCATATTTTAATAAGCTTAAGAAGTGTTGGGATGAGTTACAAAATCTAAATGGTTTGCCTACTTGTAACTGTGGTAAGATGCTAGAGTGTACATGTGCAGTAATTGAAAAGTTTGTTGAAAGGGATAGTAATTCCAAGTTAATCCAGTTTTTGATGAAGTTGAGTGATGGATATGAAAATATCAGAAGCCAAATCTTGGCCATGGATCCATTGCCAACTGTGAATAAGGCCTATTATATTGTTCAACAGATTGAAAAACAGAAACAAGTTACTAACAATGTGTTTGAACCAACTGCTTTCTTTGCTAATATGAATAACAAAGGGGGTAATTTGTGAAGAAAGATGGTAAGAATACTAGAGGTGATTTGAGGAATGAGGTGAAAAGGGTATGCACTCATTGTAATCAAGAAGGGCATACTGTGGATCAATGTTTTGAAAAGATTGGTTATCCTGATTGGTATAAAGGGAAAAAGGCAAAGAAGTATGGAAAACTTGCAGCTCATGTTAATTCTGGTTTTGATGAGCATTTCCATGGAGAGTGTCCTTTTGATATGGGCAGTGAAAATGAGGTAGGGCTTGGTCAAAATGGTGGAATTGATCAAAAGTTAGTTGCAGCTGTGTGTCAAGAAATGATGAGAATTTTTAAGGAGAAAAATGTTATGGAGGAAAGAAACTATGGCAGTACCTCACATGCAGGTATAATGTGCCTTTTCACTGCATCTTTTGCCTTATTTTGTCATCCTTGCATGGACATTACGTTAGATTGGATTAATGATATAGGGGCATCTGATCATATGACACCTAACAAAAGCCTGTTTATCTCAACCAAAACCCTTTCTAAGCCAATCATTGTTAATCTGCTAGATGGCACTTTCAAAACAGTTACCATAGTAGGAGAAGTTCAATTGACACCTAATTTGATTCTCACTGATGTGTTTTATGTGCCTGAATTTCAATTGAACCTACTTTCAGTTGGAAAATTGATTCAAACCAATAACCTCACAGCTCATTTCTATCCCAATGATTTCATGTTTCAGGACCCTACAACTAAAGAGATTGTAGCTGTTGGTAAAGGTTCAAGATGCCTTTACATCTGCAAACCAACCATTGACAAAGCTGCATTCTCTGATAGTGTTTCTGAATTCAAAACCTCTCACCAAAATACTTTTCCTACTGTTTGTTTCAATAAAACTGCTTTTAGCAATTCTGTGTACAAACATTCTGTAGATGTTAGTACTTTTCATGCCAGACTTGGTCATAGTTCTATCTCAAAATTGCTTCATATTCCTGTTTGTGACTCAATGGATTTGAAGAATTTCACTTGTGAATGTTGCTTGTTATCTAAAAGTCATAGATTGCCTTTCCAATTAAGTCAAAATAGGTCTGAGATAGCTTTTGAATTGCTACACATGGACTTATGGGGTCCTTATAAGAAAGCAGCTTTGAATGGGGCTCATTATTTTTTCACCATTGTGGATGATCACACAAGAGCCACATGGACTTATCTGGTTCACAACAAGAGCCAAATCCCTGCACTTATCAGCTCCTTTTTTACTTACATAGAGAACCATTTTCAGGCCAAACCTAAGTTCATCAGGTCAGATAATGGGACAGAAATAATCAATAGTGAGTGTAGTGCATTGTTTCAACAAAAGGGAATTTTGCATCAGAAGTCTATTGCTTATACCCCACAACAGAATGGAGTTGTAGAAAGGAAGCATAGACATTTGTTAGACACTGCAAGGTCTATTAGACTTCATGCTAGTTTGCCTATACAGTTTTGGGGTGATTGTCTTTTAGCAGCCACATACCTCATTAACAAAATGCCCATGAAGAAGCTGAGTTGGAAGTCACCATATGAAGTTTTGTATCACAAACCACCTGATTATGGCAACTTAAGAGTTATTGGATGCTTGAGTTATGCAGCTGTGGTAAAACCTCATAAAGATAAGTTTGAAAACAGGGGAGTCAAATGTGTTCTGCTAGGCTATCCACAAAATCAAAAGGGGTACAAGTTGTACAATATGGTAACTAAGGAAGTGTTTTTAAGCAGAGATGTGATTTTTGATGAAGCAGTCTTTCCATTTAAAGAAAACTTTCCTACACCTTATACTAGTACTCCAAATGTACCCAGTTTTGGTGATTTACCATTTGATGAAGAGATTTTGCCTATGCCAAACATTCCATTAACACAAACTCCAGAAACACCTACACCTACAGTGCATAACACACCATATCCAAATACACCTGATCCCACAACACATAATCCACCAGATCTAAATGCACCTACCAAGAACCTTCAGTTAATGTTCAAAGAAACAATGGGCCCACACATACAAGGAAATCAAGTAGACAGTCTTCTAAACCAAGCTGGCTTAAAGACTTTGTCACTCCACACAGAGCAAATGTTGTCACAATTGTTAAATATCCTCTGTTTGGTCCTGATGCTTTCAAAGGTATTCCACAATCTCACATTGCTTTCTTAGCAAATGCTATGGATGTTAAAGATCCAACTACTTATGAAGAAGCAAAGACAAAACCTGGTTGGAAAACAGCTATGGACAAAGAAATCAAAGCATTGGAAGATAATGATACATGGACACCCACTGATTTACCTCCTGGTCATAAACCAATAACCTCAAAATGGGTGTATAAAACTAAATACAAAGCTGATGGCTCTGAGGACAAGAAGAAAGCAAGATTGGTTGTCAGAGGTTTCAATCAACAAGAAGGTTTGGATTATAAACATACTTTTTCACCTGTTGCAAAATTAGCTACAGTAAGAGTCCTAATTACTTTAGCTACAGCTAAGCAATGACCTTTGCATCAACTTGATGTGAATAATGCCTTTTTACATGGATACATTGATGAAGAAGTATACATGTTGCCACCTCAAGGGTATGATAAAGTTGCACCAGGTCAAGTTTGCAAGTTAAACATGTCATTATATGGGCTCAAACAAGCTTCTAGACAATGGAATACTGAACTTACCAAGTTTCTAGTTGGTTTAGGTTATGTTCAGTCTAAACATGATTATTCATTGTTTGTTAAGAAGACAACAGACACTTTCACCACAGCTTTGGTATATGTTGATGACACATTGGTTACTGGAGATTCAGAGGTAGAAATTGTGAATCTTAAGCAGGCACTTGACAAGAAGTTCACCATTAAAGATCTGGGGTTGGCTAAATATTTCTTGGGAATTGAAATCTGCTGCACACCAAATGGTACTCATCTGAATCAGAGGAAGTATATAGTGGATTTATTGTATGATATTGGTCTTACAGCTGCCAAACCTACTGAATTTCCTTTGCCTACTGAGCTGAAGTTATCTTTGGAGAAAGGTACACCATTGAAAGACCCAAGTGCATATAGGAAGTTGGTAGGCAGATTACTTTATCTAACCATGACAAGACCATACATATCCTATGCAGTTCAACATTTAAGTCAATTTGTCTCAGCTCCTAAGGATCCTCATATGCAAGCTGCTATGCACTTGTTGAGATACTTAAAAGGGACAGTGTCAAAAGGTCTATTCTACCCTATTCAACCACATCTGCAGATCACCGGTTTCACAGATTTCACAGATGCATATTGTCAGCTTGTCTCATGACTAGAAGGTCTCTAACAGGATATTGTATCTTTCTTGGTCACTCATTGGTGTCATGGAAAACTAAGAAGCAATTAACTGTGAGCAGATCATCCACTAAGGCAGAGTATAGAGCAATGGCTGCCACTACATGTGAACTACTTTGGTTAAGCTACTTACTCTAGGATCTACAAATCAAGGTCAAGCTTCCAATTACACTCTTCTGTGACAATAAAGCAGCACAACAAATTGCAGCAAACCCATGCTTTCATGACAGAACAAAACATTTGGAAATAGACTGTCATTTTACAAGAGATAAAGTGCAAGATGGTTTCTTACATACAACCTATATTCCTACTCATCTGCAGCTTGCAGATGTCATGACCAAAGCATTGGAAGATAATGATCCCTGTACAAGCATCACATTAAGAGAAACAAAGATTAAAAAGTTTTTACATTCATTTTGGGGTTTAAAAGATTAAACAGACTTAGAGTAGATTGGGACCAATCTACAACGTAAGCAGTCAATAATGTAATATTTACATTTACATAATTAAAAGAAAATATCATACCTTTCTCTGCGTACCATTCAGGTAATAGTTTCTCTCCTCCACTTCCAACACAGACGTGAAACCCTGGAAGTCTAGCAGCACCTGGAAAAAAAATGAATCATATATCAGAAACTAAATTGGAGCTTCAGATAATTTCTTCAACTTGAAATTAATGCTGAAAATTTGGGCAGCTTAAAATATTGATTAATGTTAGTATTATCCCTCCATTCCAAATGGTTAAATTGGCTACCTTCAGGAAACAGATAACCCTTGCTTAGTGCAGGGCGCTCATACGGGGCCACCTAGAAGATATAAAAGAACAATTAACGTTAGAAAAATTTTATTAATAGTTCCACAAAATAACCTTAATTAGTAACTAAAACTGTGTATGTAAAAAAGTTGTTCAAATAAACAATATAACAAGCAACAGATTAAAGATGAGAGCCACAGTACAGGGGCACGCTGTCAAACATCAATGGAAGACAAACATGTTCCTTTAATTATTACAGTATATTGAATTCTATTATTTTTCATTTTTTTGTCATCTTTAAAAGAAAAAAAACGGTACATCATTGCATTCTGATATATAATCTTTGTTCATTCAATTGCAGAGGAAGAAGAAAACCCTGGATCACGATCAAGATATTTGAGAATCACCCTAGACAAGTGGATATACACGTAGAAAATACCCAGGAAACATGAATATGCTAAGAAAATTTGCAACCAATATTCTAAGCAAACTCTTTAGCATGTCGTATTTGAGGATTTGCATGTCACCAAAAACATTCAAAAAGAATTATATGCTTTAGCAATTTGAAAGATCAACCATACTACAAATAGCGAGACTTTGGACAAGTCTGGAAAAAAATTAAAATAGAGAGGCAAAAGCTGATGATCATACCGCCTCGTTAGAAATGATTGCTAGCTCGCCTGGTTGGACTCCTTGCTTTGCAAACTCCCTGGCAGCATAACCCTGCATTTAGAGTATCAAATATATAAGAAACTAGCATGGACTAACAATAAGAAATACAAGACAAACTGGGATACAAAAGTAAGATGTCAACATCCATGCATGTTCTGTGAAGCTGAAATTCCAATACTAAAGGGATCAATCAAACTCTCTAATTACAAGAAATAACATACACCTTAAATGGTAAACTAAATACGCTCTTAAAAAACTAGTTACAAAGTTGTTTTTCGTTGTCATTGTTGTTATAAATACATGGGCTAATTGCACGAAAATGTAGGTTACTTGCTTTTTTATGTATGTAACATACTTTTGAATTCGGTCTTTTTCATGTAAGACCTAAAAAATGGCTAAGGTCAACGTGGAGCCCGTTTTTTCCATATGGATTAATCAATATATATATATATTTTTTTTCCTCTTTTCCAATTAACCAAACACCCCATTCTTCTATATTTACATCCTCGCCCTCTTGATTATGGGATATTTGACAACACAATAATCAGATATTCACAAAAAGAATGACAATGATACTTTGATTGTCCCAAGTAAATAGTCCAACCAAATTCACACCCACTCATACATTTTGAACCAAAATCTTGTTCCACGTTGCAATTTTTGTACAAAATATTGGAAATCCCAGATGGGTTTTTCATGTTTTCTAAGTTTCTTTAAAGAAAACAAGTTCAAGAGAAGGCAAAAGCTTTAAGAAGATGGAACTTCAGATTCAACTATACCTGTGAGCCTTTAGACACCCGAATCCTTTTCAGGATTCAAGAAGATGGGTTTCGTGGAGGATGAAATGGAGGTGGTGGTGGTAAAACTGGAAAAGAAGAGAGGTTTTGGGAATGAGTTACTGAATTCAACAGTAGGCTACGTCTATGAAAAAATTAAGTAAGTTGGCTATACAGAACTATAAATAGTGCCAAGTAAGATACATTTCTATGCAAACAAAACTTATGTATGTTTCGGAATGGTAAATTAATAATAATAATACTTGTTAGAGCATTATTATTTTGAAGAAAAAAAAGATTGGAGGATCTGTATTCTACTCCCGTTTTGCCAAAATAAGTTTGTTTATTGCAGCAATTATTGAACAAAACAATAAGTCACTATTAGGCTTCTAGCAGTGGTTCGGTCATCCAATATGGGTCGATCGGTCGACCTCGGTCGGCCCCAACGTGGGGGTTCGTTCGTGATCAGTCGTCAATCACAAATTAATGGGCAAACTAGTTTGTAAATCCGACCGACTTTTGATACACGCAATATTCAAATAACACAAACAATTGGGTCTTGCATGCACCTTGATCACCCTCATTTCTCCACTATTTTCTTCGCCGTCACCACCATTTTCTTCACAGTAAGTTCTGTAGCATAGTTGGGTTGATCATGGATTATGAGTTGGGAAGACGACAAGACGTGATTATAGTAAGCGTGCATGGTTTGAACGTGTGAACTGTGAAGTATAGTCGTGTGAATATATTTGGAGAGGTTTCTAGATAAGCAGTAAGTTGAGAATACAAAATGATAATCAACTTGCATGTTTAGTAATTAAGTTAGTTTTCAAAGTTGTTTGGATTGAATGGCTACAAATTTATATATTGTACGAATGATGTATCCATGCATATTGGGACTTTGTAATAGCAAGACATGTATGATGTGATGATCATGCAAGTATGGTAAACCTTTACATGTGTTAGCATGTATGGAAGTTTGATGGTACGTACGTATGGTAAAACTGTCAAAAGTTGAACTATGGAGTTATAAAATAAATAAATATATAAATAAAAATAATAAAAATTAATTTGGTCGCCACTGTGGCAACTTGGTCATCGTCAGATCGTCGGAGAGAAAATGCTGATGTGGCAAGGTCGTGACGGTCACTACTGTGTTCAGCCTTATATTCTTTTATTTAACAAAACAACAACTCACTATCATATTCTTTTATTTAACAAACTAATACTGTATGATTATGATTTAGGTGTAAATAGATTTATTATTGGGGTGTTTGTTTAAGCTTATATGTGAGCTTACGAGCTTATCTGATTTTGGCTTATATTTCATATAAGTCTTAAATTTTTTATTTATTTTTTTTTTGGTGCAAACTGGTGAATTTATATTAATCTTCCAAACATATTTGTACAAATTACTTAACAATAGAATACAAAGAATTGGACAGACCTTAATTCTATTATACTAAGTATAGCAAACCAAACATATACACTAACTAACATACTATCCAATATCAGATACTACTAACAACAGCATTCAGACAAAGTACTCTGCATCAGTAACTTATAAGTTTTAATTTTTTTGGCTTATTTTAATGTTTGTTGGGTAATATAAGCTTATTATGTCTTATATTACCCGATAAACATTAAAAGAAGTCACAAAGGCTTATGAAATATATGCTGAAACTAAATAAGCTCGTAAGCTCACAATTTACGCATGTTTTATATAAATTTTGATATACAACAATTTATGCGTGTCTTATATAATGTAAAAAGATAACAATAATATAAATACAAATGACTTATTGTTTACATATTAACCATCATCATCCACAATGCCATTTGCATGCAAACGAGTGATTAAAATAAAACAGAAAGAAAGAAAGAAACTCACGGCAGAGACACCGCCGCCGATGATGACGTATTTAAAACACTTTTCACCAACCGTCGTCATTATCCTGTTACTATCGGAGTACTTTTTTGGCGGTGGTGCTTCTTCTATTGCTGCTTGCTTGACTCGACGTCGGAAACAGAAGCAGCATACTTTGCATGTTTGCTTTGACATCACTTTCTTTTTCTTTTCTTTTTTTTTTAATATAATTTGAGTTTATAAAATGAGTTTTGCTTGAATTTGTGGGAAGATATTGATGTTTGTGAATTCTGATGAATGATTTGTTTTAATTAATTCAGTTGTTGTTGTATATATATTATTTTGTATTCAAGTGTTTAACAGCGAGTCATTTTAAATATTAGAGTAAATTTGGAACATAGTGATAAATTTATAGTTTTTTGAAGACTTGGAACCACTCCGAAAAGCAAAAGCAAGGTTGTTGTTTTTGTCTTTGTTTTTGTTTAACAATTTGTTAGNGTCATCATTGTATATATATTATTTTGTATTCAAGTGTTTAACAGCGAGTCATTTTAAATATTAGAGTAAATTTGGAACATAGTGATAAATTTATAGTTTTTTGAAGACTTGGAACCACTCTGAAAAGCAAAAGCAAGGTTGTTGTTTTTGTCTTTGTTTTTGTTTAACAATTTGTTAGTTTGTGTAATGGTAGTTGGTGGTGTTGGGTGGTGGTAGATGGTTGTAATAATTAGTGGTGGTGAGCGGAGATGAAGAAGAAGGAGGTGGATGAGGTGATGGGTGTTTTGTATTTGGAGTGGATGGATGTGATCAGAGAAGTTTTGTGTTTGGTGATAAATTGTGGTAAAGAGATGATGGTGAGAGTGGTGGTGACAAGATGATGATGATGGCAGTGGAGGTGACTGAGATGACGGTGGTGTTGGTGGTGGTAGTGACGGCAGTGAGTGAGGTGATAGTGTTAATTTTTAAAGTAAATACACCGTTCCTTTATCACTACGTATGAGAAATACAAAAAATCATGACTAAAATGAGATTGGGACCAAATTGAAATTCGTGACCATCGTATCATCCTACATATTCCTTTATCACTGATCTATCATCACCAAAGAAGAGCTGAAAATGAAGCAAGTAAAGAGCATATAGTTTGAAAAATCATATATAATTCATATATTTTGTATGTCAAAAATATTGTTTACATGTTTTTGAAGGTCTGCCTTCGTCTTACATATATTGTTTACGACAAAAATGTTTTGTGATAGAAGCATTTTGTATAAACTTGTATTCATAAAATGTCACATTTACCCCTAAGGTTGATATTGGTACATAATTAACAAATTAAAAAACTTGACAACTTAAATTAGTGGCAAAAAAAGGTAAAAATAAGAAGAAGAAGAAAAAATGAATTATATAACTTGTTTAGTATTAGTATTAATATTAGTAAATTTTGTTATGAGTGATTTCAGATTGATCCGAGACATCATTATGGTCATAGCTTGCACATAATTACGTGGGTGATGTGGTGAGCTAATAATAACCAACCTACCAATTAAATACTGTAATATTTATGGTGATGGGATTTTTATTGCTCATACGGTGTAGACTTGGCATTGGCTTGGACATATTAGGCACCACAATTTAATATTCATAAATAAATGATTCGTCGTAAAATAAAAGATACGGAGTAAATGATTATCTTGCCTAACAAATATGCCTAAAAGTATGTCTAATAATAAGATTTAGACACATGTCAAATCAAGGGTGAATGTTTGGAAAGAGAAAGTGACAAAAACATGTGTCAAATAATAGATAGATTAGACATGTTTTTAGTCATTCATTTTAGGTCTCTATATCATTGCTCTAAATAAAATACACTAGTTGTTAGCTTTTAATAGAAACAAATTTTTTAATACAATTTACTTAAAATATAGCCTTAAATAGATACTATCAGTGAATTCATTAACTCATTCACATGGCTAACATGTGAGTAGCCGACCGCTTAATCCGAAACCGTGAAAAAACAATAATCAAAGAAACCAAAAACGAGAAAATTCAAAACCAAAATACCCCCTTAACACAGTTTGGTTTAGCCTTTTGTTTTCAAATATCATGGTTATCCGAACCAGGCCGTGTCTAATATATACATGTAATAAACAAAATATTTATAAAATTGTACAAGAATCGATTATATTATTACACTATTTTTATTGTGTAACGAGTTTTACTTACTTAATTTGAATATTCACTAATCTCTATACTTTTAATTTGATTAGTGTTATCATAAAATATTACGTCGAATAAATATTCTTAGATAATTTGTAATATATGATGATTTAAATGTAATTATTGAGATGGGACAACTTTACTACGACTTTATCTTTTCAATGTTATTAAAATTGCTACAATGAGACTTTTACGTTCTAGATTGTGTTATTGTTCATCCGGTTCGATTCGATTAAATATTTTGAATGGTTAACCGTGACACGAGCCGTGAGTACCGCTTATTTTAGATACTAACATGTCTGGTTACCCAGCTAATACGGTTTTTTTCGGATAGTAAAATGCACTACCCACCCTACGATGGATAGTTAAAATCTTCAACTAAACTGATATGAACCATGTCGTGAACACCTCTACATATGAGAAATACATAACATCATGATTAAAATGATATCAGAACCAAATTGAAAGTCATGACCATCGTATCATCCTACGTATTCCTTTGTCACTGGTCTACTATCACCAAAAATGAGATGAAGATGAAGCAAGTAAAAAAGCATATAGTTTGAAACATCATATGTAGTTAATGGAGTAACATTTGTTGTTTAAAGGTGCGTAGATACCGTATGAGTAGTTAATGGAGTCACATTTGTTGTTTAATGGATTACTATTTTGACAATCTGTATAATGACATCGCCCCGGTTGCTCAATTTGTAGTTAGTGGAGTAATATTTGACAAAGGGTATTACATAGCCAATGGGATTAATCCACATTGGGCTACGTTTGTTATCGGTGCAGGAGACGAGAAACCTTTATTGTTTAAGAGGAAACAAGAAAGCGCAAGAAATGATGTCGAAAAAACTTTTGGTGTTCTCCAAGGACATTGAGGAATTATACAATAACTGGACAATCAACAAGATAAGAAGAGTCGAGTATAGATCACCTATGGCAACAAAAACAAGATTACCTATGGCAACAACAACTAGATTAGGTTTTAGTTTAATTTTATGTACTTTCTCGTATTTTTTTATTCGTAATTTGTATTTTAATTCATGAATGAAGAATTATGTTAGTTTAAATAAATGAAAAATTAAATTAAAAAAAAAAATAAATAATAAAAAAATAAATAAAAAGTGAAGCCAAATGTCTTGTGATGACATATGTGATGAGAGATTGTGTTTTTGGTGGTGTGAGTGAACGGTTGTATTATAATACAAAAGGTGAGTTTCATAACATGATACCTCTAAGCTCTAACTAACATTGTTAAGTTTCATACCTTAACTTCAATATAACCTAGTTAATAGTTGCAAAATACATGTCGTAAAAGAATTGGGATCAATTGAACATGAAAGGTTATGTTAGCCAATTACTCGAGAACACAACATCTTGTGTTTCCTTTTCATTTTCTTTCGTTTTCTTGCTTAACTAACTCGAGAACACGGTCTAAAAGAAAACTCAGTCCTTGAGTGCTAGATCAACATCGTGTTTCATGATGAAGATAAGTATAACAAGCAAATTCAGTGAGCTAGGAGATTGTAAGAGACACAAACACGCAATCTTTACAATAAAACAAGATACATGAAATGAGAGGTTCACTTCTTAGTACTCCGTAAAAGTTAAAGGCTCACTTTTTTGTTTACTCTCACAACATTATCAACATAAGAGGATCTCAATCCTAAAAGTATACTCACTCCTTGAGTGCTAGATCAGCATCGAGAGAAGCATTTTGTATAAACTTGTATTCATAAAATGTTACATTTACCCCTAAGGTTAATATTGGTACATAATTAACAAATTAAAAAACTTGACAACTTAAATTAGTGGCAAAAAAAGGTAAAAATAAGAAGAAGAAGAAAAAATGAATTATATAACTTGTTTAGTATTAGTATTAATATTAGTAAATTTTGTTATGAGTGATTTCAGATTGATCCGAGACATCATTATGGTCATAGCTTGCACATAATTACGTGGGTGATGTGGTGAGCTAATAATAACCAACCTACCAATTAAATACTGTAATATTTATGGTGATGGGATTTTTATTGCTCATACGGTGTAGACTTGGCATTGGCTTGGACATATTAGGCACCACAATTTAATATTCATAAATAAATGATTCGTCATAAAATAAAAGATACGGAGTAAATGATTATCATGCCTAACAAATATGCCTAAAAGTATGTCTAATAATAAGATTTAGACACATGTCAAATCAAGGGTGAATGTTTGGAAAGAGAAAGTGACAAAAACATGTGTCAAATAATAGATAGATTAGGCATGTTTTTAGTCATTCATTTTAGGTCTCTATATCATTGCTCTAAATAAAATACACTAGTTGTTAGCTTTTAATAGAAATAAATTTTTTAATACAATTTACTTAAAATATAGCCTTAAATAGATACTATCAGTGAATTCATTAACTCATTCACACGGCTAACATGTGAGCAGCCGACCGCTTAATCCGAAACCGTGAAAAAACAATAATCAAAGAAACCAAAAACGAGAAAATTCAAAACCAAAAAACCCCCTTAACACAGTTTGGTTTAGCCTTTTGTTTTCAAATATCATGGTTATCCGAACCAGGCCGTGTCTAATATATACATGTAATAAACAAAATATTTATAAAATTGTACAAGAATCGATTATATTATTACACTATTTTTATTGTGTAACGAGTTTTACTTACTTAATTTGAATATTCACTAATCTCTATACTTTTAATTTGATTAGTGTTATCATAAAATATTACGTCGAATAAATATTCTTAGATAATTTGTAATATATGATGATTTAAATGTAATTATTGAGATGGGACAACTTTACTACGACTTTATCTTTTAAATGTTATTAAAATTGCTACAATGAGACTTTTACGTTCTAGATTGTGTTATTGTTCATCTAATTCGAGAACACGGTCTAAAAGAAAACTCAGTCCTTGAGTGCTAGATCAACATCGTGTTTCATGATGAAGATAAGTATAACAAGCAAATTCAGTGAGCTAGGAGATTGTAAGAGACACAAACACGCAATCTTTACAATAAAACAAGATACATGAAATGAGAGGTTCACTTCTTAGTACTCCGTAAAAGTTAAAGGCTCACTCTTTTGTTTACTCTCACAACATTATCAACATAAGAGGATCTCAATCCTAAAAGTATACTCACTCCTTGAGTGCTAGATCAGCATCCTGTTTCATGATGAAGATAAATATAACCAGCAAATTCAGTGAGCTAGGAGATTGTAGGAGACACAAACAGGCAAGCTTTACAATAACACTCTTGTGTTCTTTAATGTTTGATTATAAGAGATTACAACCAAATCAAGATGCAAAATGCAACATGAACACACTCTGTAGCAAACCATAAATACCGAAATACTGTTATTGATCAACTTGTTTGGTGCAATGAGCGCTAATGAATAGAAACTCACATTTATCTGGAATCAAACTCCTATATATCATTAGTATCAAGAAGTTCTCAGATCTTACTAGCAAATTCAAGACCCTCCTTGGCAAGCACCTCCAAGCTCGAGGCTGGTGGTTGTGCCTTGGCAACTTTGGCAATTGCTTGGTTCTCTTCAGGTGCACCACCTTCAAGAAAAGCGCCAACAACCTTGCCATCCTTGATCCAGTATGATCCGAACTTTGGTTTTGCTGATGAAGGATCATGGTCACCAAAAATAACAGCATCACCAACATTATCGCCATAAAACTGCCATGATAGATCAAATGAACGGGAATAGAAGAATGGAAGGTAGTCATAAGTTTCGATATCCTTTCCTTGCTCGCTAGCAAAAATGGCCTGCATAAGTAGATACAAAGACTTAGTTCAATTCTTTTTCGATAGTAAATTGCATAGAAGAAAAACGTAGTAGATTTTAATCTGGTTTTTTATTCATTACCTTGACAGCTTGTTCGGCAGATTTGCGGGAATGGTCAACATGTTCAACTCTCCTAATATCACCGTATAACTTCATAGGGAAAGTAGCAACATCACCAACAGCGTATACGTCAGGAACACTAGTTTTGAAAAAGGCATCGGTCTGCGATTAACAAACAAAAAAAGCCGAGTAAAATTATCAGTTCTGAGAATGACATATATTCAATTAAAAAGACGATTTAGATGAACACAAACCTTAATTCCACCTTTGTCCTCTTCAACCTGTCCTTTGAATAGGTTTGTAAGGGGCCTAGCACCAACACCAACCACCACAATATCTGCTTCTAGCACCCTTCCGTCCTTCAGTTTCACTTCTTTCACCTAAAAAATCATTTAAAGTGTTTTTATTGAATGGAAAAAAATTATCTACAGAACTCTGAAACGGATCCGCTGAATGAGTACAAACCTCTCCAGCGTCATTCTGGGTAAACCCAGAAGCAACTGTGCCCTTGATGATAGTCACTCCCTTTTTCTGATAATAGGCCTCGTAGAAAGCAGCAATATCAGCAGTGAATAGACGAGGCACTGTTTTAACATGACACAAATAAGCAGTTAAATGTTTATGCACTCAGATCAGTGGTGACAAATTAAACCCATTTACTACTAAATGCCTAAATGGGTTGTTGATCTCGGCTATATTATCTCTATGGTTCATACAGTATATTAAAAATTTATAGAGAATAGCAATGTGTGATTTAAGAGCATACAAGCTCCTAAATTATTTTAATTTCAATATTATTTCATTATGTAAATGAAAGTTTTGTAATAATACTTGATGGAATAGCATTAAGATTTAAAATTAGGAAAAAAATGTTCTTGGGGCAACCCAAATACACCTGGTCCTTTTTTACCAGTACAAAAAAGCCCCGCTTTGACACGTTATATTACCTTTTTTTTTTTAGCAAAACCCGTTATATTACCTGAACCACCCAAACTTAGGTGCTAAACAGAAATGAACAAAAGAAGTAACATAGATGTATCTGCACTTACTGCACCATGGTTCAGGGTAAACCATTGTAACATCAATGTTATTAAGTCTGAGTACAGCACTGAGCTCAAGACCAATGTATCCTCCCCCGACAACAACAGCCTTTCCATTTTTCTTTGCTTTAATAGCTTCTGCAAGTTTATCAGCATCATCAATCTCTCTCAAGTAAAGAATGTTCTTGGCATCAGCCCCTTCCACTTTAAAGTCTGTCAGTTTGAGAACCTGAAAGTTCAGTTATACATGTTAAGCGCGTGAAGAAGAGGAGACAGAGTTTCATGCTATTTACAGATTACAATCTTACTGTGGATCCAGTGGCAATGATCAAAGTTGTATATTTGAAGGTATCTCCAGCTGCACTAGTAAGAGTTTTTGAAGCAAGATCTGCTGTTACTATCTCCGTGTTAAGGATCAAGTCGATCCCTGTACAAGCATCACAGCAAGAGAAACAAAGATTAAAAGGTTCTTACATTCATTTTGGGGTTTAAAAGATTAAACAGACTTGGGTAGAGTGGGACCAATCTACAACGTAAGCTGTCAAGATATGTATAAGATATTCACATTTACATAATTAAAGGAAAATACCATACCTTTCTCTGTGTACCATTCAGGTAATAGTCTCTCTCCTCCACTTCCAACACAGACGTGAAACCCTGGAAGTCTAGCAGGTGCTGGAAAAAAATGAATTATATAAATAGGACAGAAGAAAGAGATCATATATCAGAAACTAAACTGGAGCTTCAGCTAATTTCTTCAACTAGAAATTATTACTGCTGAAAATTTGAGCAGCTTAAAATATTGATTAATGTTAGTATTATCCCTCCATTCCAAATGGTTAAAACTTGCTTACCTTCAGGAAACAGATAAGCCTTGCTTAGTGCAGGGCGCTCATACGGGGCCACCTAGAAGATATAAAAGAACAAACAATGTTAGAAAAATTATGTTAATAGTACCACAAAATAAACTTAATTAGTAACTAAAACTGTGTCTGATCATTTAGACCTTACAATGTCTACAATAAACTTTAGTGTACCCAGTCCCATAAAGCGGGTGAACCGTGTGAGTTAGCCAAATCAGCACTAGTTTTTGTTTCTCTTTTAGTTCAATAAAGTGAAATTATGGAAAGTAACATGTTCCATGAAGAATAAAATTAAGCAAAAATCTAATTTACTACTTTCAAGATCGCAATTAATATTTGTATAGAATACTCCACAAGTCTGAANTTCCACCTTTGTCCTCTTCAACCTGTCCTTTGAATAGGTTTGTAAGGGGCCTAGCACCAACACCAACTACCACAATATCTGCTTCTAGCACCCTTCCATCCTTCAGTTTCACTTCTTTCACCTAAAAAATCATTTAAAGTGTTTTTATTGAATGGAAAAAAATTATATACAGAATTCTAAAACGGATCCGCTGCATGAGTACAAACCTCCCCATCGTCATTCCGGGTAAACCCAGAAGCAACAGTGCCCTTGATGATAGTCACTCCCTTTTTCTGATAATAGGCTTCGTAGAAAGCAGCAATATCGGCAGTGAATAGACGAGGCACTGTTTCAACATGACACAAATCAACAGTTAAGTGTTTATGCACTCAGATCAGTGGTGGCAAATTAAACCCATTTACTACTAAATGCCTAAATGGTTCATACAGTATATATTAAAAATTTATAGAGAATAGCAATGTGTGATTTAAGAGCATACAAGCTCCTATATTACCAATGGGCCTCTCTCTAGCGGTATGGAGGTTTTACCTTACTAGGCAAGGTCTAAAGTTCGAGTCTTGTCTAGGGCGATAGGGGTTTCCTCACGCGTGCGTAAAGGGAAGGGTGCCATTGCCTTCTGGGCTTGACCCAACCTGATTGTGTGGGCTCGCTACGCCTTCTGGGCTAGGAGCCATGTAGCCACAATTGCCATCCAAAAAAAATAAATAAAATAAAATAAAATAAAATAAACAAGCTCCTATATTATTTTATTTTCAATATCATTTCATTATGTAAAAAAGTTTTGTAATACTCCGTAATACTTAATGGAATAATTATTAGTATAAGATTTATAATTAGGAAAAAGATGTTTTTGGGGCAACCGAAATACACCTGGCCAAAATTTAGGTGGTAAACAGAAATGAACAAAAGAAGTAACATAGATGTATCTGCACTTACTAAGTTTAGGGTAAACCATTGTAACATCAATGTTATTAAGTCTGAGTACAGCACTAAGCTCAAGACCAATGTATCCTCCCCCGACAACAACAGCCTTTCCCTTTTTCTTTGCTTTAATAGCTTCTACAAGTTTATCAGCATCATCAATCTCTCTCAAATAAAGAATGTTCTTGGCATCAGCCCCTTCCACTTTAAAGTCTGTCAGTTTGAGAACCTGAAAGTTCAGTTATGTTAAGCGCGTGAAAAAGAGGAGACATAGAGTTTCATGTTATTTACAGATTACAGTCTTACTGTGGATCCAGTGGCAATGATCAAAGTTGTATATTTGAAGGTATATCCAGTTGCGCTAGTAAGAGTTTTTGAAGCAAGATCTGCTGTGACTATCTCTGTGTTAAGGATCAAGTCGATGTATTCGCAGCCAAACGGTTGCGCAGGTACTTCCAAGCACACCCAATCGTGGTCATCACAGACCAACCCATCAAACAGGTGATCTCCAAACCTGAAGCATCCGGTCGCTTACAGAAGTGGAGCGTATTATTGGGAGAATATAACATCTCCTACAGGCCGCGTACCGCAGTCAAGGGGCAAATACTCGCGGACTTCATCATCGAGAAACCGGAAAGCGAGGAGACAACACAAACACCAAAGGTGGAGTTGCAAGAGCCATGGATCCTGTTCACGGATGGGTCATCATGCGTAGATGGATCAGGCGCAGGCCTCATCCTTACAAATCCAGAGGGAATGGAATTCACGTACGCCTTACGCTTTGAGTTCACCGCCACAAACAATGAGGCAGAATACGAGGCACTAATAGCTGGAATTCGAATAGCAATTCGAATGGGTGTACGTAACCTAGAAGCAAATGTCGATTCTCGCTTAGTAGCCAATCAAGTATCAGGGGAATACGAAGCCAAGGAGGACAACATGATCCAATACCTTGAGAAGACAAAATCCTTGATCCAAGGATTCGACAGATTCACGATCAAGCAAGTCCCAAGAGGAGAAAACAAGAAAGCAGACGCACTGAGTAAAATTGCGTCCACAAGCTTCGCGCACTTGTCTAAACAGGTATTGGTAGAAATCCTGAAGGACAAGTCGATCTCCGAGATGGAAGTATCCACGGTCATAGAGGAAGACGGCCCTACGTGGATGACCCCCATTGTGGACTTCATTAAAAAAGGAAAACTACCCGAGGAGAAGAACGAGGCTCGACGAATACGCCGCACAGCACAACGGTTCGAACTTCGGGAAGGTATCCTATACAGGCGCTCGTTCCTACAACCGTGGCTACGGTGTGTGGGACCCCTCCAAGCTAACTATGTACTCCGAGAGATCCACGCTGGTTCATGCAGCATGCACTCAGGACCACGTTCCATTGTGGCGCGCGCGTTAAGGTCAGGATACTACTGGCCCACTATGCACAGAGATGCAAGGGATTTAGTGCGCAAATGCAGCGATTGCCAAGTGCATAGGCCAATACCGCGCAAACCACAACATGAGCTAACACCCATAACATCACCATGGCCATTCTACAAGTGGGGGATAGACATTGCCGGGCCTTTCCCTGTTGCTGCGGGTGGAGTAAAATACCTCATCGTAGCAATCGACTACTTCACAAAGTGGATTGAGGCAAAGGCAGTCGCAACAATCACAGGTAACCAAGTCAAGCGATTCGTATGGGATAACATCGTATGTCGCTTCGGACTACCCGGGGAGATAATCTCAGACAATGGGAAACAGTTCGCAGATAATCCATTCAAAGATTGGTGCGAGCAACTGAACATAACGCAACACTTTGCATCGGTGACACACCCCCAAACCAATGGCCTGGTGGAGCGCGCGAACAGGAGTCTGGGCGAGGGAATAAAAATGCGCCTGGATAAACACAAAGGAAGGTGGGTAGAGGAATTATCCCATGTCCTTTGGGCACACCGTACAACCATTAAAGTTAGCAACGGGGACACCCCGTTCTCTTTAGTGTACGGTACAGAAGCCGTCATACCGGCTGAAATCGGAATGCCAACCATCCGCACAGCGGAGGTTAATACAGCTACCAACGATGACGAGCGGCGCATAGATCTAGACCTACTAGAAGAGCGACGTGAACGCGCAGCTATACGAGAGGAAAAAGCCAAGTCAAAAATGAAGGGATACTATGATGCCAAAGTGCGCAGTACTTCATTCAGACCAGGTGACTTTGTATACCGCGAAAACGACTCAAGCCGCATCGAGGACACAGGGAAGCTGGGACCCAAGTGGGAAGGACCTTACGAGGTTACAGAAGCACTTGGGAATGGCGCGTACAGGTTACGCGATAAGGATGGGCAAGAGTTACAGCGAACGTGGAATGTTCGCAATCTCAAACGATGCTATCTTTAGAATAGGCTACGGCCCAACATGGACAAGCACTTTAGTACGTGCCTCAATAAAGATCCATGTAATCTACTTTTTATTTTTCTTACATAGATAAGTATGTTCTCTTTTAAACTTGCAAGTATTAATAAAACATTCGCGGTTTCTAGCTAACTCCGCGACAAAAACTTTCTTTACATTGTTATTTAAATACTGTTTATATTTCAATGTGTTGGTCACGATACCTTTAAGCCCACGCGGCGTGCATGCACTACATAATACCCACGTTGGTAAAAAGGATAAGTTAACCTACCAATTAACTTGTTGAGTAAGAGGGTTGCAAACCCATCAACTTATGGATCACGTATCCTTGTTAAACAACTTGCGCTCAAGACGTTGACGCAAGCAACTTACGCACCTCACGATAGGCACGCGATAAGGCACACTGTGCGCGTTTAACAACACAAGAAATGAAAATTCTTGATTCTTTAATACGACAAGTAATTAACATAGACAACTATGATTTTTTTTAACCAAGTCAATGTACTTTCGCATAAGATTTGGGAATAAGTATTCATACTTAATTATAATACACTCATCTAATCTTTTGATGTATGAACCATACGCGAACAACATGTTATGGATAAATACAAAGTGCTTGACAAAGTATAACATACGCCAAGTACATAAACGTGAACTTCCTTTTATATATATGAACATATAAGTTTGTACAAAGGAATATGATAAATAAGGCTACAAAATACAAAGCCTAAATGCTCCAGGAGCGACTAAGGACGCTGGGGCCTGCACCCAAGGTTTCTTCCTTCGAAGCTTCAAGCTGCTGCAAGATGGCCGCATCCTTGGGGTCAACGGTTGCCACAGACACTGGAACACCGTCACTCCTAGGCAGATGAGCAGCGCCTATGCCGCACATCACTGCCTTCCCTTTTGCGCCTTTCTTCCTTGCGCACCTGGTAGCATGGCAATTTAAGGATCTTTGTAAAGTAACCTCCCTCTCAATGTGAAAAGGGTCTAACATATGACGTGGTTGGGCAAAAATGGGTACCTTCAGCTGCGACACATCCGGCTTCAGGAAGAAGTCCGCCTGCTCCTCAGCCTTCTCTCCCAAATGGCGCGGAAGAGTCAACCCCGCCATAACAACGTTGATGGGCTGATCTTGGTCACGCTCCAAACGACCAATATGGGGAAGGTTAAGCTCCTTCAAACCCTTCATGGCCGCAGAGAGCTCCGCCTGTGCAGCAGCCTTATACCATGATATCTCGGTGGGAGGCACAGTCAACTGCTCGGCCTCAGCAAGCGCCTCGACAGCCAGAGCCTTACCGTAATCTTTAGCACGGTTTACAACCGTGCTAAAGGCACCAGTAACCTCTGGGTGCTCTAGCGTACCCATGGCAGCAAGGCGCAGCCCATTACTGATCAACCACCTAATAAACGGAAAAAGTACACAGGTATTAGTGGAAATATAAGTACTTGCAAACAATGCAACAAAAAAGAACGAGGAATTAAGTACCTGCGCTCAGCAATAGACTGCATCAGATGCGGATACAGCTCCTCGTCGTACTCAATGCTGAGCCTCTGCAGCCTCTCTTCCTGCTTGTTCAGCATCAACTGGATCCGACTACGGAACTCCTCCAGATTGGCATAGTGAACTCCAAGGTTCTGCTCAAAGTGCTTTAGCACCCACTTGGAGTCCAGTAGATAGCGCTCATGACCAGCGCGCTCCTGCTCCAGCTGCATCAGCACAGCTATCTTTTGATCACCCAAAATTTGCGCAGATTGCTCTGCGCGCTCCAGTTTAGCCTGGGAGCTCAGCTGCTCAGCCTTAGAGCTTGCTAAATCTAATTTGACGGCCTCCAGCTGCGCCGTCAAAGAGGAGATCCGCTCCTCATACTGGGAGCAAATACTCTCCACTGAGTAGTTTGCTCTAGCCTGCGCTACCAGCTCAGACTGGTGCGCAGCGACGGAGGCCAGTTCCTCCATCACAGAGTCGAATGACCTAGACTCTTGGCCAATATCCCTGGGAGAGTGTGCTGCATCGACAAAAGGACTCTCTTTGGGAGACCCCTCTCCATAGCTGCTGCTCCTCACATGTGGGGCAGCAACCTCCACATGTGGCTCAGAACTCTCCCCACCCGCACCAGGTGCGCAGCTGCTCCTCACATGTTGATCACTGCACCATAATTAAATGTAACTAAGTGTTAGTATATGGAAACAATTCAAATACACCAAACACCGAAAGCATGTACAGGATACTTACATGTGCGGGGGGGACAGGGGCAAACTCTTCTCAGATTCAGAAGCCGTCACGGACTCCTTCAAATCCGTCACGGACTCCTTCAAGTCTCCTGAGCCCTCACTGCGCCACAGATGGAAAAAGTTAGATAATAACTCAACATACAAAAAAAAAAAAAAAGAGAGAGAAAAGTTTGACTAAACAGACTTACCCAAAGGAGAGAGCTTCAGATTCAGTCTCAGAACGCGGTCTCTTAGAAGACTCCGCACCATCACTATTACCATCAGCCGCCCTCTTACGCTTCAGCTGTACAACCTCCTCCTCCGACTCATCTGAGTCAACACGGATGATATTCTCAGACAGGGGGGAAGGCTGCGCTACAGTAGGCGTAGGCTGCGCTTCCGTCGCGACCGACTGGGGTGGAGGAACCTGCTGTATAGGAACAGCCCTAGCAGGGGAACCCTCAGGTTCAGGGATGACCAACTCCGTAACGCGCTTCCGCGTTGCCTCCAATATGGGGTCCTCCCCATCCCTCAGCGGACGCACCCCAACAGCAACGGACTTGGGGTTTTCCATCTCTACCAGCCCGAACAAATCCATCTCTGCGCAAATAACATAAATACGTTATATAAGATATGGACAAAGAAAAAGGCTTACAAGATAGAGAAGACAGGATGAGCACCAACCCGAACCATCCGCGGCTATAAACATGGGGACACAGTCAGGCGGGTCGAAATAATTACGACTGATGCCCATGTGCACCAGGAACGCCTCAGGGTACGGCCTGATATGGAGGCGGTTCGCGTCAATAGTCCGCGCATGATCCAGGTTGTACCACGTGTCTAGAGGGCGCTCATCCTTCTCCAACGACAACTTGGTATGGAAGGGAAAGTCAAATGGAAAGATAGCAGAGTCAATCCAAAAGAACTTTTCCCTCCAATTGGGAAGCTTGTCCACTTTCTTTGCAAAACATTGAAGCGCTCCTACGCGCTTCGTGAAAGTTATCCACCCGTTTAACCACGTTGTGCGATAAAACGCACGGAAAAGGTGGAGGGTGGGAGGAATTGCCAATAAACGACAATTAACCTCGAAATTGGATATTTTCCCAGCGCCTAGGGGGTGCAACTGGGAAATGGGAATGCTATAGTATACGAGGATATCCCTCAGGAATACGGTGATGGGCACGCGATAATTCGCCCATTCGAAAAATCGCGTGTATACACCCACCTTCCTTACGGGGTAATCCTCTATGGTATCTTCCGGATCTGGCACCACCGGGTTCAGATCCAAGGGAATATAGTAGTCCGCAGAGAACTGTTGAAGTTCATCTTCGGTTATATTAGAGTGGCACTCTTCCAATTGAATAACCATTTTTCAAGCGAGGGCGCAGGTTACCTTGGTTTAGAAAACTAAGGTTGCGGCGGAGTTTTGGTATTTTTTGAGAGAAACTTGCACTTTTCACTGTGAAAAACACGGTAAAAATGAAGTGGTATTTATATGTTTCTCACTCACCACCGANTTTTCCCAGCGCCTAGGGGGTGCAACTGGGAAATGGGAATGCTATAGTATACGAGGATATCCCTCAGGAATACGGTGATGGGCACGCGATAATTCGCCCATTCGAAAAATCGCGTGTATACACCCACCTTCCCTACGGGGTAGTCCTCTATGGTATCTTCCGGATCTGGCACCATCGGGTTCAGATCCAAGGGTATATAGTAGTCCGCAGAGAACTGTTGAAGTTCATCCTCGGATATATTAGAGTGGCACTCTTCCAAATGAATAACCATTTTTCAAGCGTGGGCGCAGGTTACCTTGGTTTAGAAAATGAGGGTTGCGGCGGAATTATGGTATTTTTTGAGAGAAACTTGCACTTTTCACTGTGAAAAACACGGTAAAAATGAAGTGGTATTTATATGTTTCTCACTCACCATCGATGACTGACACGTGGATCCCACTAACTCAGAATATGTGGCTGGGGTTTGAAACGGTACGGGACACGTGGATAGTGTTTCCGTTTCCCGAGGTGAAGGATTTAAACCTTTTCAACTAGATTCATTGCACATCCCTTTTGGCGGCAAACGACTTGAATTCTTCCCGCGCACGAGTTGGGAATAATTTGGGCATTGTTAGTCTAGCATCCGCACTCTTTGTCGTGCGCACACTAGACTGGGGGGACATGATGACGTATAGTCTACACCGGGTCACGGACCCGATTAGTAAACAATACTAATATTTAAGCCCGCTACGCGTGGCCCAGATTCATGACAGTTGGACTACCAACTGGATGGCTTTGGCCCATAAGGCCCAAGCCCAAAACATATTTATGGAACGGATAAAGGGATATCTTCTAAACAAGGAAGATATTCACTAGCAATATCCGATATCGGCGGATACGCCGTAGAGTAAGGAACAAGTAACCTTATCGGTTACATGCCTATAAATAGAGGGAACCCTAACCCTCGCAAAGGTACGATTCACAAAGCGATCCTAACTCTTCTCACAACCCTAAAACTACGATTACTTACTCTCACGCCGGAGGATAATCGGGGGAGACAATCCCTCGATAAGCCTAACGGTGTTTGTTTCTTTCTTAGTGCGCAGGTCTCAAGCAATATCAAGCAATTGATACGAAGGAAGGAACCCAAACAAGGAACGCCCAACTTTTGTATCAACAGTAAACACATATTTAACTAAATTAAAATTTTATTAATAAAAAAAGTAAAACAAAATAAATAAATAAAAATAAAATTAACATTAAAAATAACGATACATTAAAAAAAAACACGGTTTAGTTATTAAGGTTCTATAAATGCTCCACGATATTGTATCGAAATTCGTCGTACACTCTGCTCAACTTAATAAAGATACAAGGCCTTATTTCCAAACTAAACCAAATTCCAAATAGCTAAACCAGTATTTGGCCCATGTTACCCCATCCATCAAACTTATACGCTACTTCTACTAACCTCATATTTCATTTCACATGACCGGTTCAAAACGTGCATGTGCACCTCACGTGCCAACACTACTATCCCAAACACTCTTACTCATGTCAATCCATCCCTCTTTAACTGTTCACTCAAGAACTGACATCAAATGTTGGAAAACGTTTTACCAAGTCTTCCAACAATTCCCATGTGGCATCCTCCTTGTTCCCCATTAGCCCATTGAATAAGACCATAGGCTGCCACATCATTGCTCCTTTTGACAATCTTCCTGTCCAAAATAGCTATGGGTGGTATGATTAGCAGCCCAATGTTATCACAATGTGGTAAGACAGCTGAGTGGTTGTCTGGCACTTCACCTCTACACTTTTTGAGCTGAGATACATGAAAGACATTATGTATCTGAAACTACTCAGGCAAGGATAGTCTATAAGCCACTTCTCCCACCTTCTTAGCCACTTTAAAGGGTTGATAATACTCTCGTGAGAACTTTTGCTTGCCCTGCCTACTGGTGACCTGCCTGTGTGGTTGCAGCTTAAGCCATACCCAATCATTAGGCTCAAAACTCCTTTCAGTCCTGTTCTTATCAGCTTGTTGTTTCATCCTATTTTGAGACCTTTGCAGATGGAACTTCAGGATATTTATAGCTTCTTCTCTTGCCTTTAGGACCTACCCACAACTTCTACCCTGCTTTGACCACCCAAGTATGACACATGGATTGGTGGTAGTTGTCCATATAAGACCTCAAATGGGGTAGTATTAATTGAGGTGTGGACGTGTGGTAGTTTGTATTGTACCATAATTCTGCCATAGCTAGCCACTTAGACCACTCCTTAGGCTGCTCTCCCACCATACATCTCAAATAACCTTCAAGGCATCTATTCACCACCTCTGATTGCTCATTAGTTTGTGGATGATATGAAGTAGACATTAGGAGCTTAACTTGTAATAGCTTGAAAATCTGTTGCCAAAACCTACTCATGAAGATCTTGTCTCGGTCAGACACAATGTTTTCACGTAACCAATGTAGCCTATAAATTGTGTCCAAGAAGGTTTGAGCCACTTGTGCAGCAGTGAAGGGATGCGACAAGGCAATAAAGTGAGCATACTTGCTCAACCTGTCCACCACAACTAAAATTGTATATTTGCCTTGGCATTTAGGTAGGGCTTCAATGAAAACCATGGAGATGCTTTTCCATACCCCTTGTGGAATGGGCAAAGGTTGCAAAAGTCCAGGGTAAGACCGTAAGACGCCAAATCAGGCTTGTTTTTCTGACAAACCAAACACTCCCTTATCAGTTGTTTTACTTCCCTTCTTAGGCCCTTCCAATAGAACATGAATACCACCTTTTGAGTAGTTGGTTATGTGCGTGAGTGACCACCAATGACTCCCTCATGAATGTGTTTAAGCAGTTCAATCCTTAATTGTTTATCATTACCAATCACCAATCTATTCTTCCTTGACAGATGCCCATTGACCCAAACATAATCATGATCTTAGAATCTTACGATTTTACGATACTACACAGCAAAAACGATCCGGATCCTACGTAGGATCTTAGCAAGCTTAAGATCTTATAAGATCCCGATCTTAACCATAGGATCTTAAGATCTAATCCGATCCGATCTTAATTTTCTCGAACCGCAAACTAAAAAATTACAAAGTTATGGATTGTGATTTATAGAATTTTAAAAACATGTTCATCTTATTAAACATTCCATATTCATAATTTAGTACAACATTTTCATGAAACATTCAAATAGTTTTGTGTTCATTGTATATAATAATTTGTATATTTGAATAATATTACAAAGACTATTAAGAAAATGACATTATATTAGGATCTTAGAATCCCGATTCGATCTTACGATTTCGATCTTGCAAAAGCAAAAACGATCCTGGGTAGGATCCCGATCTTGAAAACCTTACAAGACTATAACATAATACGAAAATTACACCTTCTTTCAATAATCATAATTACATAAGGATGGAAATCAACAGCTTTGAATTGAAGCATATGCAGGATTTCAGTAACAAATTTACAACTTCAGTGAGCAATAACCATTCCATTCCAACCATGCCATTGTAAAACACGAATCTTTGCAACCTATTAACTTGTTAAACCAATATCAATGCCTCAACCTCAATAGGTGTAAACTGCAAACATGATATATGTTCTCTACTTTTATCACCATGTCCATATGTATCTTCTTAGGCTCAATTTTTTGGAAAGCAAAACCTTAAAAAACTATAATAGAGCCCCCAAACAATTCTGAGTGCTCCTGAATTTCTCTCGTTGAGCTTGCGCACCGTCTTTCATCCTTATAGGCCTGCTGAAAACAGAAGGCTAACAAACATTGCCATTCATCGTGACTTGCATTATCTCTCTTGTCTCTCCCACTGCTGATCTACTATACACATCCTCAGAAGTTAAATAACAAAAAAGGGAAATAAAAACAATATGAGTAAATCATAACAAATAACAAAATAAGAGTAAAATTACACCTTTTACCGCATTCCATAGTCTCAAGATAGCAAAGAACTCAAATCTGCACCTGTTCCGTATCCAACTTAAGTAAACTTATATGAATCAATTTTTCAACCAAAAATTAAAGAGAGCACAAAATAAGATAGAGCAGCCCAAAACATAAGCCGAATGTTGAAAAAATAAAAGAGAGAAACAGGGTCACCACCATTCATTGTCTCTTTGGTCCTTCCTTGAGCTGTATACATAACCTATAATATAAAACAGTGTAAAACTATCTGGGTCCATGTGGCAATTTTTAAGGGCCAACAGTGCACAGGTACTCCTCCGTTAAACATGTAATGCAAAATAGAATCTTTATGTAACAATAATCAGTTGCATTTGTTTATGGTAACTACAGCAATTCCACAAACAACATTGTCTACAAAAAAATCCTTCATAGATTATAAGAGCGCTCTTTTGTTTCTTCGTCTTCTCCCCCTAATGATTATCACTGTCCGGATCATCATGGAGTCTCTTACGAAGAACATTCGTCGTGCACGTGCGTTCAAGATCCGCACCTCTGTACAAGTAACCAAATAATGCCGGTTTAGCATTCCTAAGTTCGGGTTGCTCCAACATACGAGCTAGCATCATTTGCTTTAGTTCCTCGAACTCCAAGTCTTTGTAGTTGTGCTGAGGACCTGATGTGTTAGGATGTCGTGTTGACGATGTTGTTGGTTGTGATTTTGTGGGTTGCGATGCCAGGTATTTCTTGAACTGATCCGAAACAGCCTTCTCTATTTGTTCATTCACGTGATCCGCAACAGCCTTCTCTATTTGTTCATTCACGTGAGCTATAGCAGTGGACATGACGGTCTTCATTTGTGCTACAGTTACAAATGACATTTCGTCTAGTTCTTGAGTTGTTGGTTCAGGTGTTGGGATCGGTGCAATCAGAGGTTCTGTTGGTGGTGTGGGTACATGTTTTGTTGATTTGAGCTTTGGTGGTGCCTTTTGGATGGATGTTGTCTTCGGGATGAACGGTGGAGGTGGTGATGGTGGTTGTTCATGTACGGAGACTGTAACCCCCGGTTCACGTGATGTAGTCCTAGTTGATCTCCTTGGTGTGGGATTGGTTGTCTGCTTTTTCTCATTCCTACGCACCCATCTATAACTTCTGACATCATCATCGTCATCATCATCATCATCCATTCCTTCGTTATCCTCACTATTGCATTCCTCGTTTCCTAAACTAGTCATGGATGTTCCACCCTTATTCTCGCCAAAGCATTCCTTTTCTCCTCCTTCGATATTTTCTTTTATTACGTGTTCCATTCCTTCATCTATCGCGGCATCCCAATCAATCTCCTCATCTTCATCCATAGGAACAGCCGGTTGCGATCGGTCCATTGGAACTCTAGACTTAAGATACTTCTTATATGTGTCTGTCTCCTTGTCTGCAAGATTAAGGAGTGCATCTGGAATATCCATAGCAACCTTCTTTGTGGTTGTAGCGTTAGCTCGGAACACCTTCACGACCTCATCATGGTGATGAGGTTCATCAGTTCTTGCAGATATACTTTGATATTTATTCATCAAGCCATGTATGATAAGCTTAATGAACCGGACATGGGGGACAAACCTATTCTTATTCCGTCCTATAACCTTCGATTTCTTTGATTCGACATGGTCAACAACTTCTTGCCAAATCAATCTCGCATAATCTATATGCCTCAAAAGAATCACTCCATATAACATTTGAAGTGTTAGAAGTCTTGCAGAATCTTGGCCAGTTTCCTTTCCCGTTGTGCAACGAGTTAGGATTGTGAAAATTGTTGTCCACGGTTGCGGTAGATTCTTTCTTTTGAAATCTGAAGGAACTCGAAGTTTTCCCTCAAACTCATCATACCCAAGCTCTCGAAGAAATCTAAACACCTCCTCTTTTGAAGGAAAAGGCTCAAAGTGAGAGTGTTCATTGTCAGTCTTGTTAGGTAGTCGCAGCACAGTGCGAAAGAAGTCAAGAGTGATGTCAACCTCCTGTTGGTCAATCTTGCACTTTAGGGATTTAGATGAATGGTTATAGGTGATGGTATGCCATAATTGATGGATGTAAATTGTTGGGACGGTGGTAGTTGTTGTGAGTGCATTGATGATAGGGTGATTTTTTAGTATTTCGACTATGATCTGATTCTCACACTTAGTAGAGAAAGGATCCCAACAGTGGTTGGTTGCCCCAATTCTGTCTCTGTCAGCAATTGGTACAAGTAGGTCGGCAGGGAGTTGTTGTTGAAATTGTTGTTGTTGAGCTTGTGCCATTGTGAATTCTGAGACGTGAATGAAAGTTGTTAGATTCACTACAAAGAAAAATATATCACTCTTTCTGTTTTTGTATGCTTCAGCATTTCTTTTTTAGCATACTTTCTATCTTTTCTTTTCATATGACATATGCCTTCTTCAAAAGATTTGCATGTGAAGAGATATCTTTGTTTGTGAATATACCATTGTTAATGAAAATTCAAAGATCAACTTACACTATCTTTAAAAATAAGGAAGAAGTGTCATTGAAAACTTTGGAGATAAGATGTCTTAGTCGATTAATGACCATTCATAAGATGTCCTAGTTGACTCATTCCAAAAACAGAAAACTTATATGATTGCCATTCCCAAACCCTTCACCTGAAAACCACCTCATAAGTTACTATTAAGAATCCAGTATTTACCTTGAGCTGGAGCCTCGGTCTCTAAGCTACTTATGCTGCGTCGCTCTCCTTGTTTTCCTTTTACCGTTTTATAAGCATCCTGTTGCAAAGCTATCTCTCGCTCAGAACCTCGATTTGTTACTCCAGTGACTACTATGGTTGATGATGTGTTTTTCTGCTTTGAGGCATCAACTGCAGCTGGGATTGCATCTCCATTTTCATTACTTACTGCAATAATCATATAAATTCTTGTTAATCAACATATATGTACACAGATGTCACGTCAACAACTCAACAAAGTTACATAAAAAATTTAAAACTATACCTCCCAAAAGAGTTTCGGGAAGTTTGGCTTGTCTTTTATCTTTATCTGGCCTTCCCGTCTTCCTTCTCACAGTTGTGTCAGCATTTGCTTCCGTGTCCTCCTATATGAGAAGCAACGAGAGCTACAGTCATTATCATTTCTTTGTGAATTATATCTTACAAGCGAAACAACTTAATCTATATAACACATCTGATTTGTTACTCTATTCAACCCACACATGTTATAATTTCTCTTCCTAAAACACAAAGAAAGCATTTAAAATTGTTCAAATTATACATTAATTAAACTGTGTGGTTGTGTCTAGTGAGAAATTATTATGGGCACGAAAGGAGATGACAGTTGTTGTAACGTACCTGATTGCCTGTAGTCTCGGGGGATAATGGAGCGAAAGATTGTGGTGTCTCAGCTTCTGGATTTAGTGGATTATTTTCACCCGACAGATTCATTAATAATGTCACTGCTTCCTGTAGTCGTTGTAATGTACCTTTAGCTCCTGCCCACATTAATAACTTATTATATGTGTCATAAATATAAGCACGTAAAATAATAAAACCAATCAGAACTAAGATTGTAGTAATTATTCACACCTTCGGGTAAAGTTTTTTGGCCTTTATTATCAGCTGATATTTCCCCTTTCTTTCTGGCAGACTTAATCACGGGACTTTTTAGTTCAGCTGCTTTTTCTTGCTTACCAGGCTGCAAAAGTAAAATATTGAAAAAATATATTATGTTATTCTGCGTCTTTAGTATATGACTATATGTTTGTGGTTGATATGATGTTAAATTAAATTCATATACTCAAGAGCCTTGCCTGCTATAAGATATTACCTACCGTTTTCTTTCCATTAGAAATACTCTTAGTTGCCTCACTGGTTTCACCACCAGCTTTAGCTCTTGTCACGCGTCCAGATGGATAAACAGGGGTGTGGTTTGCTTCTTTACTTTGCCCCGCTTCCGATGGGCTTTGATCATCAGAAATATTCTTGGTTGCCTCACTGGTTTCACCACCAGCTTTAGCTCTTGTCACGCATCCAGATGGATAAACAGGGGTGTTGTTTGCTTCTTTACTTTGGCCCGCTTCCGATGGACTTTGATCATCAGAAGTAATTCTGACCTTCAATTTCTTAGAAGGCTTTACATTTTTATCATTGCTACGAAGACCTGTCGGCTTTTCTCTCTTCATTGATCTTGTTACAACAGAACTTTTTTTTATCAGTATCTGGAGTTTGTGTCCTTGGTCGGGTCTGTTAAGCTTGAGGTCGCAGCTGCACTCAATTCAGTAATACTTTAAAACCATTTCAAATGAAGCAAAACAAAAAGTTTAAATTCCATACATAAACACTCAAACCATCGTAAATGGAATACAACAAATAAGTTACAATAAAACATCGAAAAAAAAACACGACCGGAGTAACGACTCACCCATAATTCAAAACCGATTTTGAAGTGTAAACAATCACATACCTTGGTAAAAAGATCTCGATTCATGTACGCATAGGCATACTGCATAGCATTAAAGGCATACCCCGTTATTTAAAAAAAGTTCCAATTCCATACCTAAACTATCTTAAATTGGCATACAACAAATAACTTGCAATAAGGGGGTGTTTGTTTAATCTTATATGTGGCCTTATGAGCTTATTTGATATCGGCTTATATTACATAAGCCTCAATTTCTGGCAGACTTATGGGCTTATATAAGATTGTTATTATATGACAAGCAAAATGAGCCGAAAAATTGGAGCTTATGAAATATAAGCCGAGACCAAATAAGTTCGTAAGCTCACATATAAGCTTAAATAAACAGTCCCTAAAACATGGATAAAAAACGACCCACCCATAATTCAAATACCGAAACAAAACCGATTCGAAAGCAGCATAAATTCCAAACAAGTCACCATAAATAAACCTTGGTGAAAAATCTCGACTCATTTACACATCACATAAATAGCATACCACATAAGCACATCATTAAAATATAAAAGCATCATGGTCAAAGACCTTGCCCGTTATTCCAAAGCAGCATAGCAAAAAGTTCCATAGATAAACCAATTCGTGTGCATAAAACAAATAAAACACGAGTCACCCATATAATTCAAAACCCGAAACAAAACCGCAGCATAACTTCCAACAAACCCACCATAAATTCCAGTTTTTTTCACATCAAATTTCAGCATAAAAACATAAATGTAATTAAAACCCTATAAAACTGATAGTGACATGTAGAGTAAAGTTATAAAAAAGCAGTACCCTTTCCTCAGGTTGGATCCATTTGCTACCCACCCATCAACCCGACTCGTGAGTAAAGATTCCAGAAGAGGTGTTGATGGAATTAAAGGCTCTAAAGACGTCGCTTAGCTGGAGTTGAAAAGGTGAGTGGTCGGGGCTGGTGTGCAGTTAACAGACATTGGCATTCATTTGTTTGATGTCTATAAAACCCTAAACTTTATTTTCCTTCTTCGGTCCAAAAAAAATCCTAACTCGGTGAAAATGAGAACAAAGACTAAGGGCCCGTTTGGTTTATAGGCGGGGTTGGATTAGGATTTGGATTTGGTTAGGTTTACGACAGAAAAATTGTATTTATTTAAATATATTGTATAATGAATTGTAAATAAACTAGATGGATGTACCCGCCGCGTTGCGGCGGGGTAAATACTTTGTTTGCAATATATGTTGCAGTTTATTTTTGTAAACGTTTAATATTTTTGTTCCTGGTCAATTACTGTGAATGTGGTGGTCAAAGCCTTCTATTTTTGTTTGAATTGTTGCAGCCTTGCAGGGTGCTTATTGCCAGCTTTGTTGTAGATGCTTTTGGCTTATTTGTATTTTGTCATCCACCTGCTTTTCTTTTAAAACATACACTATCACTTTCGGCCAACGCTGGTGGTTTTGGTATTTAAATTTAAAAGAAAACATGCAACAATAGCATCAACAAATCAAACGAAATAAAACTATAAACACATGAAGCACAAGTTAACCAAGACATGCAACTACAATATTAAGCCAATGCAAATAACCATAAATAACGTTAAATAAGCGTACATCTACAGATCAAACCGATCAAAATTTTCAGATCTAGGTCACCTACCTTCAAGGTCGGTGAGTTACTTCTGGAAATAGCAAATCAAAGCAGGCTAAAGTAAACATTCTGTAGACAAAATAATGGCCCAAAAAAAGAAGAAAGCCCAATAGCCAAAAAAATATCAATCCGCAGGTAACATATAAAAAAGGCGAAAAATGGACGGTACTAATTTTATATTCCCACGTGACATTTATATTACACTATTCTTTCTAGCCACCGGTATAAACAACAATATTTTAACATCCTCGGGCGCTGGTCCATTGCCCCTTGTTATATAGAGATAATACAGTATTTAAATTTGGTTTATTTTATTTTCACATTTAATAAATAGATAATGAGTGATGGTTGTAGATTTTGGGCCCACAATTTTAAAATAAGTTGGCTTATTTAATAAATCTTGATTGGCGTAGAGGCTTATGGAGGCTAAATAAAAGAGGCTAGGGTATGTTTGGCGAAATGGGTTGGGATCGGGCTGGAGGCCTGGAGCTGGCGCTGACGCTATAAGCCAAAATTGAAATTTGTACTTTTATAAACTTGTTTGGCAAATTAGCTTAAGCTTGAGCTTATTATTGCTAAATTACTAAAAAGAACGTAATTAAATAAACATATAGTATATGTTAGATATTTTTGCAGGTAAATAATTAATTAATAAGTTAAAAACTCTGGTCTAACATTTTTTAGCCCATTTATTCGGTTGTGGCTTATAGTTTTAAAAGTTTCCATAAGCCTTGACACCAAACAAGACGTATTTTAAAAGTTTAAGCCCTTGTAAGCGCCCTGATAAGCCTTCTCCTAAATACAGGCTAAAAATTCTAGACCGAGCTTTTAAATATTAAATTACTTATTTACCGCAACTCATAACTAACTATATTAGCATATGCTTATATTTAATTATGTCATTTTTAGTAATTTTGCAATAGTAAGCTCAAGCTTAAGCTAATTTCCCAAACAAGTTTATTTCAGTTTCGACTTGTATTCTTATAGACAAAATTACACGGATGGTCCCTGTGGTTTACATGGATTGCAAGTTTAGTCCCTAAGTCAAAATAAGTACACCAGACATCCCTAATTTTAGAAACTTGTCACCCTTTTAGTCCCTAAATTGGATGGCCGTTAGTTTATCCGTTAAGTTATTTGCACCGTTAGTCCTCCGTGAATATTTTTTGCACCGTTAGTCCTCATTTTTTGCAACGTTAGTCCCTCCGTTAATATTTTGCACCGTTGTCAATCTTTTTACGTTTTCGTCCATTTTTTAACGTTCTCGTCCGTTTTTTTAACGTTTTCGTCCATTTTTTTTTACGTTTTTGTCGATCTTTTTACATTTTCGTCCATTTTTTTTACGTTTTTGTCAATCTTTTTACTTTTTAGTCCCCAATTTTTTACGTTTTCATCTGCTTTTCTATGTTTTCGTCCGCTTTTTAACTTTTTCGTCCCCTTTTTTTACGTTTTCATCTGCTTTTTTACGATTTAGTCTGTTTTTTACATTTTCGTCTGTTTTTTTTACGTTTTCGTCCGTTTTTTTACGTTTTTGTTGATCTTTCTGAGATTAGGTAAGTATACTTAAAAAAAAATTGACATTTAATAAAAATGTTTCTGTGTCGATTTTAAATCACGATTTTGACCCCTTTCTGGTTTGAATCATCAAAAGTGTAAAACAGAAAAGTTGTCCGGAATGATGTTTTACATCAAGACTCTCGAGATTTTAACCAGAAAATGCACAACAAGGACCGTTACTACCAAAACTTAAGCCAATTTTTACCAAATTCATAACTTATAAACTTATAAACTCTTGTAAATTTTGTACTTGTGTAAATCATCAAACTTATTTGAAAAAACGGACGAAAATGGTAAAATTGGACAAAACGGCAGAAAATATATGAAAAATTGGCTTAAGTTTTGGTAGTAAATAACCTTTGTTTTACATTTTTCAGGTTAAAATCACTCGAGTCCTGATGTAAAACATCATTCCGGACAACTTTCGTGTTTTACACTTTTGATGATTCGGACCAGAAAGGGGTCAAAATCGTGATTTAAAATCGACACAGAAACATTTTTATTAAATGTCAAATTTTCTTTTAGTATACTTACCTAATCACAAAAAGATCGACAAAAACGTAAAAAACGGACGAAAACGTAAAAAAACGGACGAAAATGTAAAAAAAGCGGACTAAAACATAAAAAAGCAGATTAAAACGTAAAAAAAATGAGGACGAAAATGTTAAAAAGCGAACGAAAACGTAAAAATGCAGATAAAAACGTAAAAAAATGGGGACTAAAAAGTAAAAAGATTGACAAAAACGTTAAAAAATGGACGAAAACGTTAAAAAAAATGGACGAGCACGTAAAAAATGGACGAAAACGTAAAAAAATCGACAAAAACGTAAAAAAATGGACGAAAACGTTAAAATAACGGATGAGAACGTTAAAAAATGGACGAAAACGTAAAAAGATTGACAACGGTGCAAAATATTAACGTAGGGACTAACGGTGCAAAAAATGAGGACTAACGGTGCAAAAAATATTAACGGAGGACTAACTGTGCAAATAACTTAACGGATAAACTAACGGCCATCCAATTTAGGGACTAAAAGGGTGACAAGTTTCCAAAATTAGGGATGTCTGGTGTACTTATTTTGACTTAGGGACTAAACTTGCAATCCGTGTAAACCACAGGGACCATCCGTGTAATTTTGTCATTCTTATAATATAAGTCCCAGTACCCTAAGGTGTCATTTGTTTCTTGCAAGAAGCATTTTTTTCATCTTTTCACTTCTTTTGTCTATGGGCGCAGAGGTATTTGTTTGTTTTTTTCAGACACAAATGCTTCTTTTCACTTTTTACTTCTTAAAAAATTAGACATAAACTTTCACTTATTCTTACTTATTCAACACAACCCCTATCTATTTCTCTTTAATTTTTTTTTTTCTTTCAAAAGCACAAAAAACAAATGGTTTTCTTCCTTGCGGATGAAGACTTTTGATATACCTCATCTTCTACAGACGTGGTTTGCAAATGAATACATAAAACCTCCGAAAAAACAAATGACACCTAAATGTGGCTAACACTTGTGGTTTGGTTCTCAATTCTGGTTTGGTTCGGTTTTTCGATTCTTATACTCACCTATATTTTCTTTAAAGGTATATTGGATTATTTTCTAAAAACAAAATAATGTTATTAAGTGATTTGTTGATATTACTATATTAGTATGTTAATATTTTGTTTGTTTTTATAATAATAGGGTGTTATTATGTTAATGTGATTATTTAATTGTTTATCGAGTTTATTAGTGTTTGGAGTGGGATGAAGATGGGTTTATGCAAGAACATTAAAGTATATTAGAGTGAAGTGAGGGGAAACGGATGTAGATGGGTTAGTTGGCGGCATGGAAATGTCGCATTTGTTTTTTCCCTAATTGGGTCGTGATATTGGTGTATGATACTGGCGTGAAGCCGATCAACACTAGAAACCAAAATGTGAGTGAAGGGGAGGGATGTAACCCTTGTCACGCATGGCTCACTAGCCAACTAGGCGCCACATGGTCAGGTCACGAGTGACCATCTCCACTACACCCACCCTAAGATATTATATGTAGAACTATTACATATTGAAAAGGTTGTGCGTTCAAGTCTTGTTGGAGACCTTTGTGAGATATGTGTGTGAAAATATACATTTCTTGAAAAAGCAAGTACTGTATATTGAAAAATGTGATGGTTCTACAACTCTTGTGTAAAGTGTAATTTGTTGATTCTATCTTACTTCAACAATACCACAGCTTATATAATATCATTGTCCTGCATTATTAAGAATATGCTATATTTTCAGATCAAGATATACATACATACATGATACATGCCTTAAGAATAAACTACTCTGTCAACACGACATTCTCAATGTCGGTAAACTTCTCTTTAATTGCTGCTTTGACTCCCGACCCAATTGACTCAGGCCCGGTATACTTCACAATGCATTCCCCACCTTGAACGGATAATACCTCCACACTTCCACCAAAGTTGGTAATCGCTGGCCTCAGAATTTCAAGATGCCCATTCACCGCCTGCAATTATAACATTAACAATATCATTCCTATAGATAACAGGTGGCAAATTGTGGGCAGGTCGGCCGAATTGGGTAACGGGTCACAAAAGGATTGACCCGTGAACACTTTTCTGTCATTTTTCAGGAAAAAAGAATGCGCTAGTATGACTACGAATTTAATATTGTAACAATTTAAAAGTTTATAATTTGAATAAAGAGGATCTATAGAAGGTTGTACGCTTTAAAATAGACTTTGGTCGACATTCAACCCATTTCCCATTTTAGCTATGAATTTTATTTAACCAATTTAAGTGAAACACAACCCAAGTCAACTTTAACCCATTTCACTTTTAGCAACATTTTTTTATTTGCTACAATTGACCCTTTTAATATAAAACACAGCCTGAATCAACCCATTTGACCCCTTTGACTTCTGGCTAATTTTATTGTGAGGCCCATTTCTCTTTTGAACTAAAAACTCATTTGACCTGATTAGAAATAACACAAACAAATCGACCCATTCATAAGTATGGGTCAAAACTGCCATGTCTACTATAATATGTTCTTAGTCTCAGGTCTTTTAACATAACGATTCAAGTAAAGAGCTTGCCTCAACAGTTGTTTCAGCAGGTTGTTCATCGTAAACTTGAACAATATCCTTAACAGCGTCTCCAAATTTTTCTTTGAGTACTCTTTCAATCCCCATCTTCATGGTTGTTGTTGAGCTTGGACAAGTACCACATGCCCCTGATTCATATGTTCTTTCAAGGTCAATTACAACTATTATTATCTTATAAAGATTCAGCATCTCTCATTTTAAGTGTCAATTAGTTGCTCTCTAGCGGGCGTGCAGATATACAATTTGAAAGTGATTAACATGAATAATGAGACAACCAGACGCTTAAGCTAGGGCTTGGTAAGTAACTAAATAATCACTTTAAACACACATCGAAACACCCTTACTACAAATTTGAATGTGGAAAAGCTCATAACTATATTCACACTTTTTGGTAGTGTTTTTATAGTAATCATGTGACTGATAAATCAGAATATGGGGTGTTTTTAGACCATGGTGCAAGACATAATGTTCATATGTGCTCTTGTTGCTTAAAGTACTAATAATCACTTTTGACTGTATCACCCGAAACATGTTAAAGCGACTATAATTCACAAGAGCCATACGGATATATCATCACTTTCAAAATAACAAGAGAAGTATTACTCTTTGCTAGTGTACTCAGCAATCTTAACATCTTTTGAGTAAAACTTATAGCATTTTGAATTTTGAATAAAAACTTATAGCATTTTGAAAGTGATATCTGATTATTGCGTTTCAAATTGCAAATATTCAGTTTCTAGTGTTTGGGTATAGTGACTAATTATTTAGGGGTCAAGTGATCAGTTTTGGAGTAGCTACAAGGTTGTAACAACACTAATTTTGGTTATCTGACTATTATCGGGCCATTTAACATATGACTCCTTAAATATGGAAGTTCGAAAAACAACCATCTAACTAATTATCTACATTCAAACACTATCTCACACTACCCATTTTGTTAGGACTGTTTATCTTGAGTCTCACAATCACTTGCAAACCCAATGTCAAACACCGCAAGCTAGTATTAGACTAATCAGGCCCGGTTCACAGCAAGGGCAGGCTGGGCTGTTGCCCAGGGCCCAATAATTAGGAGGGGCGCCATTTTCTGAGTCCATCCTTATATATAAATTCAATACATGCCATACTTTCAAAATAATACTCCGTAACTAAGAAGCCATAACAATATTCATACCATATCAGTTTATAAATTCTTTTAAACATGGACCTTTATCTAGATATACATTATTGTGTTACTACAGTTAATGAAATTATCTACATATATCTAGTTTTTTCCTTTACGGGCCTCATTTTCTGTATCGGTACATGGCATGGCCTCCAAACTTCAAAATTTGTGTGTTTATGAGGCCTATTTGTCGTAATGGCACAGGGCCTCCAAAATTCTGGGGACGGCCCTGAAACTAATCCACTAATGCATTTACGTACTACAAAACTAGGTTATGGATTCACTTATTTGAAGAGCTTGAGCTATTTTATATACAAATGAAAACAACTTATAAATTTATGTATTACTTAGAAAAAGGCGTTTGTATTAGCTTATGAAAATATATAACTAATGCAAATAAGCTTATGCTGAAGAGTTTAGGCAGAACGGCTTTATTAAGTTAATAAGCTTAATCTCTTTAGCTTCATTCAAACACTCACAGGGGTGTTTAGCTAAATTTCTTAAAAAAATATATTTACTTTTTGCAAAAAGCTCTCTTTAGATTGTGTCTGGTCAAGCTAATTAAAAGTGCTTAGTGGAAAGAAGCTTACCCAAACAGTTGTTCATATTGTCAAAATACAATTAGCCATTAAGCACCTGAATAAGCTAACCCAAACACCCCCTTATACCATTTCCTTAATGCAATAAGCTAACCGAAACACCCCCTAAAGGAACATCATGTGATGGAAACTACCCTAACATGAAAATATTGCAACATCTTATACAGCATTTACAATTGGACTCCACACTTGACCAGTAGCCTCCTAGTTTCAATCAGCATAACACTAATTAGAACTCTTTTACGTGACTTAACATGCATATACATAGGCCAACTGCAACATAGCTTTTATTTCTCTCGGCATGGATAAATAATTGCAATACAGTTTACACTTTAGTTTAGACTAGCAACTCACATGATCCTCATCTTATACAATAACAAAATCCGAACCTATCAGAGCAAGGGTATGGGGGAGGTAAATGTAGACCGTCACACCAGGTAGGGAACAGGGACTGCTTCGAGATGACCTCTGGCAAGAGTGTGTGTAGGTGTATATGTGAGCAAAATATATAGCATATGTATGCGTGCGTGTGGGTGCTTTTATGGGAGAGATGAGACTAGAAGCATATATAAGTAAAAACACGTACAAGCATATAACAAAAAAGCATAAAAGCATACAATCATGCAGGATACAATAAAAATACAGGTCTTATGTACAATAAAAGAGGCGGCATAATTTGTAGATATATACAACTATAGATATCTATATACACGTAGGCTACTAAGATCCCCTACCTAAACGCAGCTAGAAAGCCTAGAAGCAACTAACTATGAATCTCTACACCAAGAAACGCATGAGCAAATATGTACATGTGAGGTTGCTAAGCCTAAAAGAAAAACTACCAAGCCGCCTAGACCCTCTAGTCATTTATCCTAGTTCTAAATCTCCACATGTTCCTATAACATGTCATGTCCTTGGCCAAGAGAAGCTCTTTCAGTTTAAGGTGTTTGTTTTAGCTTATATAGCGGCTTATGGCCTACGTGGTTTTCGGCTTATGTTTCATAATCTTTTTGTGACTTATTTAAAACTTTTCAGCTTATTAGATAAGCTTAGTGTTTGTTTAAGCTTATTTGTGAGCTTATGAGCTTATTTGATTTTGGCTTATATTTCTTAAGCTCGATTTTTCTTGCTTATTTCGAGACTTATGAGCTTATATAACTTTATTATGTCATAATAACCTTATATACCCCTACAAGTCTCTAAAATAAGCTAGAAAATTTGGCTTAAGCCAAAACTAAATAAGCTCGTAAGCCCACAAATAAGCTTAAACAAACACCCTCTATATAACAAGTTTATACAAGTCTAAAAGTTTCAAAATAAGCCACAAAAAATGAACCCGAAAACCGAATAACCCAAAAGCACACTATATAAGCTATTAAGCTTACACAAACACTCCCTCATTAGTCTATCCTCCCACTTAAGTTTCGGACTTTTGCAACTTTAATTAAAGAGCTTTGCTACAACCTCCTACAAATCCTCCTACACACATAACAATATTAAATAGTTTTTTCCACTCATTCTCTCTCTGCATCAAAACCGTCAATTCTGCCACTTGGCACATTCTCTCTCTGCATCAAAACCGTCAATTCTGCCACTTGGCAGGATAGGCAGTTTTGTAGGAATATTTAGTAACAAATAAATTTTATAAAAAAATATATATATAAAAATGAAACCTTGTAGCTTAAGCGAAACGACACCGTTTAGAACCCCAACAACATCAACATTGCCACCATCAGCAATCAAGTAAGGCCTGACGTCATCAAGAACCTTATCCACGTTTTCTGGGTTCAGTTCATATTGCTCAGCTGAGTAAAGCCCACCACTTGTAGCGTTGACCGGAGTGATACATCTTTGACTTTGACTTTGACTTTGACCAAACACTAATAAGTATGTTTTGTTTCTGATTGTTGTTATGGATGATAACGGTCTGTGTGTGATACGTGTGTTTGTGTGTGTTAAGGTTGTTAGTGGTGGTTGGAAATGAAGGTGTGACGTCATCATGGGTGTTGTGTACGTCATCGTTGGTGAAATGAGATATGTGAACTGGGGTGTTTGTTTTGTATTATATATAGCTGGCTTATAGCTTATCCTGGTACGGGCTTATGTTTCATAAGTTTAGTTATCGTGGCGTATTTTGAAACTGTTTATAAACTTATTTTGATAAAATAAGCTTATATAAGCAGAACAGTTTTAAAATAATCCACAAAAGGTGAGCTTATAAACATAAGCTCAAAACCAAATAAGCTATAAGCCGGTTATATAAGACGAAACAAACACCCCCTTTTGTATAAAAGAAGATTATGAATTTCGTCCATGTGTATATTTTGTTCCACATAGTTAGCCCTTAGTTTACTTCTTGGATTGAATTGAACCGGAACCAAAAACTAAATCAGACTGTTAATACAAATAAGCCGTAAAAACGTTAATTTATATTTCACGATCTTTCTATGTTTTGTCGATAACAATCGTAAAATCATTTTAAGTATAAAATATAATACAAAAGTTTCATATCAATAGCCTTTTAAATCATCAATACAAGATTATACATTTTTATTTAAATACAAGTTAAATCAAATTCATTTTTACCTCATGTGTGACATCGCATAATCATATAATGCTAAGATCTTTGAAAGATTGCATAAGATTTTTGGAGATTTGATATCCAAAAATCCGGATTTTATTAACCAGCGAGTCGGATCGCTGAATTTACATAAGCCGGATCTTTTTTGAAAAGGATCTGTCGGATCCGTGTGAACAGTGACCACTTTGGCTATAAATAGAAGGCCATTTCTAATTGTTTATACACACCTTTCATACACATTCTCTCTAACACTCTATAACATAATCTAACCCTTGATCTAAGATCAAACTCATAGTTTACTTTTGTTTTTGGTGATTCTCTTTAGATTTTATAAAAGACGAGATCACTACGATTACATACAAGACGATCAAGCTCAAGTTTACTTGTTGCTATTCTTCATCATCATCAAGATCACTGAGTTGATTCTTGTTGATCATTCATTTCATTGTACCATGAACGTATTGATAGATTGTGGTTTTGGGTTGGTTCTACCTTTGTAAGAACTCGGTATTTAGTTTTGTACCGGATAAAGTGTAAGCGATGTTGTGAGGCTTCTCCGTCGGATAAGGAGCTTGTTGACATAGTGTTTATGAATTCTTGAGTTGGGTACTCGAGGAGTGGTGAGTGGTGGCGGTGGCAATGAGTGGCGGTGGTGATTGATTGTGGTGGTGGTGATGGTGATTGGTGGTAGTGGTGGTACTTGGTAGTGAGTGGAGGTGGAGATTGGTGGTGGTGGTGGTAAGTGGCGGTGGTAGCAGTGGGTGGCGACGGGTGGTGGTGATTTGTAGTGGGGGGTGGTGTGGCAGTGGGTGGTGGTGGTGAGTGGTGATGGTGATTGGTGGTGGTGGGACTAACAAAGGTTATGTATTGAGGACCAACGATGCAATTAACTTGGATTATGTATTGAGGACCAACGGTGCAATTTTTTTAACTGGGGTGGTATAAGTGTAATGTATGGTTGGGCACAATATTTGAAATTTGAAAGTTCACCAGTAATCTCATATAATTTTAAAGTAGGTTAGTCATATTAAAATAAAATGGATAATAGGTTACTCATTTGTAGACTTTGTCCAAACTCTTACACTATTTCTTGCTTAATAAACCCAGACTTCAAAAATTATGGATACCGTTAAATTATAATAGCATGCCATTTTATAATTACAATGCTAAATCCAAATAAATTGGTGTAAATATGATCATAGAAAGGGATAGAGTTTAGGTGAGTGCACTTTCACAACCTTATATAAAAATTTGACCGAATCAAGAGTCACAAAGACTTCGTGTGAATCGTTGATGAAAAGTTGCATTGATGCCAATATAATCAACAAAAGACAATTTGGTAAACGAGTGCTTATCGCAAGGATGAAAACATCACCTTCTGATAAAATGTTTGTGATTAAAAATTGTAAGGAAGCAGTTCCCATGCCCGTCTCTTTCGCGACGACAATTAACGAAAGTAAGGGACAATCTCTCGGGCAATTTGTTTTGTATTTGCCACAACTTGTTTTTACACATAACCAACTATATGTAGCCGTCTCTCGCGGTAGGAGCAAAAAAAGATTGAAGATGGTTATTCGTGACGAAGACGAAAATCTCACTAATACAACCACCAACGTTGTCTACAAAGAAGTGCTACACAATTTATGATCACATATGCATATACACTATATCGCATTTGTACAATAAAGGATTGAAGTTGTTTATTTTATTTTTTTTTTTTGGATTTTTTTACTATTGTGTTTCATAAAATATGTGTTTGATTAGAGAAATGCTAAATATTCCTACTAAACATTTCTACAAATGTGACTACTCACAAAATGCTGACACTTGTCAGAACTGACGGTTTAGATGCAGAGAGAGAATGAGGGGAAAAAACTATATAATATTGTTGTATGTGTATGAGGATTTGTATGATGAAATAATACGAGGGTGTAGCAAAACTCGTTTGATTAATACCAATTGTATAATTTATGTTTCTAGATGTGGTTCTTTCTAACTTATAACTTTATAATACACATTGTCATTTAATACAGTTTTTGACGTTACACTAAAAATACCCGTGAATTTCACGAGCATTTTATCTAGTATTTGATATAACTGACTAGATTACATACATGTTGAACATGGAAAATAGAGAATAAATGGTATATATGTGAAGTACGTAACATTAATAAAAATAGCAATTAAGACAAGTAAATATGATGTTTTGTGCTGTGTGAGCCTCTATGTATTACGAAGTTAAGTTAAGATTATGTTTGTTAATTTCTCAATCTAAGTTTAATTCAATAGTTAGTGTTTGATATTAAGTTTGGTTTTAATTTCACGACGGAGGGTTCAAGAAAAGTCAAGTTTTCAATGTGTAAGTTCAATTTTCTAAATCAAAGCGTGTGTTCATGTTCAAGGGGTTCAAATCTAATTTCAAGTTGCTAGGTCATGCTAGTATGTTTCAAGTGATTTTATAGTTAACATGAGCAACTCAAGTGCATCATTAAGTATGAATGTTCTTATGTTTTATGACTTTATCAACTTCTTAAAAAAAAAAAAAAAAAAAAAAAAAAAAAAAAAAAAAGCATCTATAACCAGAAAAAGTGCCCCACATGCCAACTTTGCCAAGGGTTCTCACTTCGGCCACGACAGCACATGACTGCATCATGTCGAAGGAGAACAAATGGAAGGTTTCTGTATCCTTGCTTTCTCTCCTTTCACGCCGATATCACGACCTCATAAGGAAAAGGAAACAAATGCAACGTCCCCATGTCACCAACCAAGCCAATATGTATCAGCCTCACTTCACTTCTCCTCAACAAAACTTAACGTTCCTCTAACGACGTGACATTATCTCACTTCAAACACTCTCTCGATAAACAATTAATTAATCACATAAACGTAACAAGAAAAAAAGTCTTAACATATAACCACATTTGTCCTTTCAAAAAATAATCCATTCTCATTTCTCATTTCAACCTTAAAAGATAAAAAGTAGACTAGGGTTTTAGACATAGACCAAATGAATGTTATATAGTATAATATAATATAAGACAAGACTATATTTGTGAAATGGTCTTCTTTGAAACCATATAACTAATATTTTGTATAATTGCTAGATTACATACATGTTTAACATGGAAAATAGAGAATAAATAGTATGTGTGAAGTGCGTAACAGAATAAATAGTATGTGTGAAGTATGTAACATTAATCAAAAGAGCAATAAACACTAGTAAATATGGCATTTTGTGTTGTGTAAGCTCTTTTAACGGTGTATTAGGAGGTTAAGCTAAGATTATGTTTGTTAATTTCTCAGTTTAATGTTCGTTGCAAGTCAAGAGTTCAATTTGCATGGAGCTAGAGTTAGTGATAATTTAATTCAAGTATTACTCTTTCATATCAAGTTTGGTTTGAATTTCAAGCCGGAGGGTTCAAGAAAAGTCAAGTTTTCAGCTTATAAGTTCAATTTTCTAAATTCAAAGCTTGTGTTCATGTTCAAGGGGTTCAATTCAAAATTCAAGTTGCTAAGTTATGTTAGCATGTTTCAAGTCTCAAGTGCATCATTAAATATGAATGTTCTTACCTTTTATCGACTTCTTATATAAAAAAAAAAAGCTATAGCATCTATAACAAGAAAAGTGCCCCACATGCTAACTTTGCCAGGGTTCCTACTTCGGCCAACGGTAGTACATGACCGCATCAAGGCGAAAGAAAACAAATAGAAAGTTTCTGTATCCTTACTTTCATGCCGATATCACGATCCCGTTAAAGAAAAAGAAACAAATGCAACGTCCTCATGTCACCAACCAAACCGATCTGTATCAGCCTCACTTCACTTCACTTCTCTTTACTGCTCTTTAACAAAATTTAACGTTCCAGCATCACCGCGACATCATCTCACTCTTTATAAACTCGATAAACAATTAACTAATCACATAAACATAATAATAAGAAACAAAATCTTAAACATATAAAACATCAAAATCAATACCACAAAAACACCTTTCTATTTTCAAAAAGTAATCCATTCACTTCCCATTTCTCATTTACAACCTTAAAGAAAAAAAAGTACACTAGGGTTTTAGACATAAGTACCACACACCATCATCTCCGACTAACCCTTTCATTTCCACTTCAATTCCATCACCACCTCACCAACTCCTGGAATCATCTTTACTCACGGGTCGGGTTGAGAAAAACATGGCTGTGTAGCAAATGGATCCGACCCGAGGAAAGGGTACTGCTTTTTAACCAATATTTATACTTATATTCATTTTTATAGCTTTACTGTATTAGGGTACTTTTTGTATTGAAATTTGGGGACATGCATATGTTTATGTTTTTATGCTCTGTGAAAAAAATGGAATTTATGGTGTGATTTTTGGAAGTTATGCTGCGGTTTTGTTTCGGGTTTTGAATCATGGGTGAGTCGTCTTTCTTCGTCATGTTTTATTGTGATATATGTACGCGAATTGGGTTATCTATGGAATTCAGACTTTTCGTTATGCTGCCTTTGAAATTATAGTGATGCGCTTATTTGGTATGCTGTTTACGCGTCAAAATAGAATTGAAAACAGAGGGCTTTACCCGGTTTGAGTCTTTGTGGCTTGTTTATGGTGACTTGTTTGTAATTTATGATGCTTTCGAATCGGGTTTGAATTATGGGTGGTGTTTCTTTATCCATGTTTTAGGGACTGTTTAAGCTTATATGTGAGCTTACGAGCTTATTTTGTTTCGGCTCATATTTCATAAGCTCCAGTTTTTTGGCTTATTTAGCTTGTTATATCATAACAATCTTATATAAGCCCATAAGTCTGCCAGAAAATTGAGGCTTATGTAATATAAGCCGAAATCATATAAGCTCATAAGACCACATATAAGCTTAAACAAACACCCCCTTATTGTAACTTATTTGTTGTATGCCAATTTAAGATTGTTTATGTATAGAATTGGAACTTTTTTGTTATGCTGCCTTTGAAACGGTTTTAAAGTAACAGGCGAGTCGTGTGATGTTTTTGATTTGTGCCTATTTGATATGTCTTTAATGGGATGTGTACATCAATCGATATTTTTTAGGAATGTTTATAATTGTTTATGCTTCAAAATCGAATTGACTAGGGAGAGCTCAAACCTTGTGGAATAGAAAGCCAAAAGGTCGGAAACCATGGTTATCCATTTTTTTTTGGAAAGTATACCCTTATTTCTATGTGCAATTTTGATTGTTATATGCTCTTAATGGTTGAGTCGTCACGCCGTGATGTTTTAGCATGCTTTTGATGTGATATATGTACATAAATCGATTTATGATGGTTTATGTATGGAATTGTAACCTTTTTTTTTCAAATAATGTTCGAGTCCTTACCCGAATTGATTTTTTAATTTGCCCTTATTTGGCATGCATTTAATGTGATATGTACATGAATCGAGTTTTTAGTACGAAGGTTTATGATTGTTTACGCTTGAAAAATCGAATTGAAAAGGGAGAGCTTAAACCCTTTGGATTAGTCAGCCAAAAGGTCAGAAACCACAGTTTTCTTGAAAAAAAAATAAAGAATTGAAAAGTATACCCTTAGTTTTCTAAGTTCATTTGTGATTGTTGTTATATGCTTTTGATTGTTGTTAACCATGGTCAGAAACCATGGTTATCTAACACGAATGTTTTGAATTTTAGCTGAACGACGTCGTTTGAAGATCAGCACCTTCTGGAATCTTACTCACGGGTCGGGTTAATAAAAATGGGTGGGTAGCTAATGGATCCGGCCCAAGAAAGGGTACTGCTATTCTATTTTTTATTCAATATATATATGTGTTCCTAACTTTACTATTACACACACACACTCACTAGCCATCACTATCAAATTGTCATTTTTAGGGTTTTAAAGTTGAATTTTGGGTGTTTTGTGTTGTACAAGTTGTTGTAAGAAAGTGAAATCTATACCGAGCTGTTTCAAATTCGTTTCAGGGTTTAGCTAATGGGTGAGTCGTTACTCTGACCGTGTTTTTCGCCATGTTTTATTTAAAATTAATTGTTGTATGCTTTTAATGTGAGATCTGTAAATTTAAAAGGTTTATAATCGTTTATGCGTCGAATCGAAACTTTTTGCTTTGCCGCATTTAAAACAGTTTATAAATAATGGGCGAGTTCTTGCTCTGATCGATTTTTTTCGAATTTTTTTGATGTTGATGTATCGAATTGAATGTTTTCGGTATGCTTCCTTTGAAACGGTTTTTAAATATTAGGCGCATCCTTGCTCTGATCGATTTTTTCCGAAGTTTTTTGATTGTTGATGTATCGAATTGAATGTTTTTGTTATGCTTCCTTTGAAACGGTTTTTAAATATTGGACGCGTCTTTGTTCTGATCGATTCTTTTGAAGGTTTTTGATTGTTGATGTTTTTTTTTTTTTTTTTTTTTTTTTTTTTGTTTTTTTTTTTTTTTTTTAGTTTTATTTTTTTTTTTTTGTTTTTTTTTTTTTTTNTTTTTTTTTTTTTTTTTTTTTTTTTTTTTTTTTTTTTTTTTTTTTTTTTTTTTGTTATGCTTCTTGTGAAACGGTTTTATAAATATTGGGCGCATCCTTTATCTGATCGATCTTTTTAAGGTTTTTGATTGTTGATGTTTCGAATTGAATGCTTTTGTTATGCTTCCTTTGAAACGGTTTTTAAATATTGGGAGTCATTTCTCTGATCAATTTTTTATATTTGGTTGTTATTGGATCGAATTGGAAATCCTTGTTGTGCTTTTAACTTGCCGTAATTTTGTGTAGCTTTAATGTTATGTGTACATGAATGTAGTTTTTTTAATGAAGATTTATGATTGTCTCCGCATTGAAATCGAATTGAAAAGTATACCCTAGTTTCTATGTTCATTTTCATTGTTATATGCTTTTAATGTGATATCTGTATTCAACTTGCGAAATTATGTATATCTAGTGTTAGTTTGGTGTGATGGATTGTTTATTAAATGGTTCTGATTTTGTTTCATTTTTGATTTAAAAAACTTCTGAAAGAAAACAGCAAGACTTATCTTCAGGGTAGGCCAAAACGTGGAAATTTCATTTGAAGAAAACCGTTTGTCCGGCGTTTGGTTTCCTGCTGTTGTTGTTGAGGACTTGGGTGGAAAATTTTTATTAGTTGAGTACAAGTGCGCGGGGGTCAATGGCGGGGAGAAGCTTCGTAGAGTCAGTGTAGATCATCATCACATTCGTCCCTCGTTGCCGAAGTTTAAGGATATAAGTTTTGGTTTGCTTGATAAGGTTGACGCGTTTTTTGATTTTGGCTGGTGGAGTGGTGTAGTTACCAGAAACCTTGGTGATAGAAGGTATCTTGTGTATTTTAGAAACACAAATAAGGTGAAAGACCTTGGTCATCGGGACTTAAGGCCGCATGCAGAGTGGAAAGACGACAAGTGGTTGACACCTTACGAGGTATCAAACGTCATTCAAATGGTTTTAGTTATAACTGTTATTTATGTGTCATTTGAATGAGTTATGATGTTTATGATTTAGCTACACATATTCATGCTAGGGTGGATATAGAAGACTATTTTTTTTTTATTTTTTTTTTTTTGGTGGCATAGGGAAGTTATTATAACCACCATCAAGGTACCCTAGTGGTCAACCCTTATGTCGTAACAAGAGGTCTCCAGTTCAAACCTCACTAGGTGCACATCTTGGGGGTGGCCAGGGAAAGTGTTGAAAACGGTCACAGGGGTACCCCGGTTGGACCATGTGCATCCGAGTAAAAACTCGCCCTCCCTGGTTGACCTGAACAAGGAAAACCACACCCGTTTACAAGGGTTAGCAAATTATTTGGCTAATGGTGGTAGTTCTGTCACTCTGTGTACTGATAGGGTAAACCTTGTATTGACTAAATATGGTGGATTGCTTTCATGCCTTTAACCTCTTTTTCATCTATCCATGACTGTAAAATTAGTTAAGATACACCCATTTTACTACAAGTAGCAGTATAGTAGATCCTTAATTGTTTTATCTAGAATTTTTTAGAATATTTGTTATCGCACGTTATTCCTATAGAAAATTGCGTTTGTTCTCAGGTAATTGGAAATCTCAAAGGCTATCTTTTGGTTGGCTCTGTTCGATTTATTACATTGACTTTAGATTGTATCATTTTTTGTAACATGTACCAAGTAAGAGTGAATGCTTTGTACAACATACTTAAATACGTTACTCACTGATGTGTGGTAATATGGATACAGTAATTATGTTGCAGACTTGTGCTTTGAACATATAAATTTTTAGCTAAGTGACTCATTATGCTGTGAACATGAATTTGTTTATGTTAACTCAAGTTTGAGTTTTCTTTCAGGTTTTCGTTTCTGATGATGCTGATAATGTTGAAAATGGTTTCAAGCATAGTGAACCAAGCTCCATGAACTGTAGCACTGAAGCGGGAGCAGCTGTCTCAAACTTGACAGACCCGACGAAGGACACAACTCAGGGCACTGATAAAGAAACTTATTTTACCACCGAAGAGAGAGCAGCTCTATCCTTGAACTCATCAGAGACAACCAAGGACACAACTACGGGCACTGATAAAGAAACTTATTGTTCCACCGAAGAGAGAGCAGCTGTCTCTTTAAACTCTACAGATCCGATCAAGGACACAAAATCGGATACTGATAAAGCAAGTTACTGTACCACCGAAGTGAGAGCAGCTGTCATCTCAAGCTTAACAGACCCGACCACGGACAGTACATCAGTTACTGATAAGGAAACTCACCGTAGCACTGAATTGAGTGCAGCTGCCACCTCAAGCTTAAAAGACCTGACTGAGGACAAAGCTCCAGATACTGATAAAAAGACTTCCATTGTAACTAGATCAATGAAGAGACAAAAGCCGGCAGGTCTTCGTAGCAATGAGAAAAGTGTAAAGCCTTCTAAGAAATTGAAGGTCAGAATTACTTCTGATGATCAAAGCCCATTGGAAGCGGGGCAGAGTAAAGAAGTAAGCAACACCCCGGTTGGTCCATCTGGTGATGTCAAAAAAGCTAAAGCTGATGGTGAAACAATTGAGGCAACCAAGAATATTTCTGATGATCAAAGCCCATTGGACGGGGGGCAAAGTAAAGAAGCAAACAAGACCCCTCTTTATCCATCTGGACGCTTGAAAAGAGCTAAAGTTGATGGTAAAACCAGTGCGACAGCTAAAAGTATTTCTAATGGAAAGAAAACGGTAGGTTATTTCTTATAGCAGGCAAGGGTGTTGAGTATATGAATTTAGTTTACATCGTATCAACCACAAACATATAGTAATGACGCCGAATAAATAATAATATAATTTTTCAATATTTTACTTTTGCAGCCTGGTAAGCAAGAAAAAGCAGCTGAACTAAAAAGTCCTGTTATTAAGTCTGCCAGAAAGAAGGAGGAAATATCAGCTGACAATAAAGGCCAGAAAACTTTACCCGAAGGTGTGTGAATAATTACTACAATTTTAGTTCTGATTCGTTATGTTGTTTTACGTGCTTATATTCATGACGCATATAATAAGTTATTAATGTGGGCAGGAGCTGAAGGTGATTCTACCATAACAACAACCCCAGATATTGTTGAGGAACAGCAAGTTACTCAAAACTGGCCTATCCGTGTTGTTATGGGTTTGCAATGTAAAGCAGTGACATCATTACAAAGCAACAAACCCAAGCAGCTGTCCAGTGAAAATGAGCCACTAAATCCAGAAGCTAAGACACCGCAATCTTTCGCTCCATTGTCCCCAAAGACTACAGGCAATCAGGTACATTACAACAACTGTCATCTCCTTTCGTGCCCATAATAATTTCTCACTAGACACAACCACACAGTTTAATTAATGTATAATTAGAACAATTTTAAATGCTTTCTTTGCGATTTGTGAAGAGGGAATTATAACATGTTTGGGTTGAATGGAGTAACAAATCAGATCTCTTATATAAATCATCAAGTTGTTTCGCTCGTAAGATATAATTTCACAAAGAAATGATAAGTGACTGTAGCTCTCATTGCTTCTCATATAGAAGGACACGGAAGCAACTGTTGACACAACTGTGAGAAAGAAGAGGGGAAGGCCATTTAAAGTCAAAAGACAAGCCAAACTTCCCGAAACTCCCTTGGCAGGTATAGTTTTAAATTCGTTTTGTAACTTTGTTGACGTGACATCTGTCTACATATCTCATGATTAACAAGAACTTGATAATTGCAGTAAGCAATGAAAATGGAGACGAAATATCAGCTGCAGTTGCTATCTCAAAGCAGGAAAACACAGCAACAGCCGGAGTAGTCGATGGGGACAAGACCCTACATCGAGGGTCTGGGATTGAGTTAGCTTTGCGGGAGGATTCCTGTAAAACGGTTAAAGGAAAACGGGGAAAGCGGCGCAGTATAAGCGGCTTAGAGACCGTTGCTCCAGCTCAAGGTAAATACTTGGTTTTTAATAGTAACTTATGATATTTTCAGGTGAAAGGTCTGGGAATGGCAATGATTTAAGTTGTCTGTTTTTGGAATGAGTCAACTAGGACATCTTATCCTTAAAATTTGGGGCTTCTTCATTTAGCTCGTCAGTAGGATTTTAGAAAAATCATTGGTATCTAACTCATGTGCCTAGCCATTCATTGTTTGCCACGTCTTCATATTTTCTCACTCCTCATATTTACCTTTAATCTTGCCACATGCCTCGGTTTCAATATTAGGCACAAATATCGGCACATGAGTTAAGCATGCCCGTCAATGCTCACCGTTGCTTAGTTTTTATTATTATTATTATTATTATTATTATTATTATTATTATTATTATTATTATTATTATTATTATTATTATTATTATTATTATTATTATTATTATTATTATTATTATTATTATTATTATTATTATTATTATTATTATTATAATTATTATTGTTATTATTATTATTATTATTATTATTATTATTATTATTATTATTATTATTATTATTATTATTATTATTATTATTATTATTATTATTATTATTATTATTATTATTATTATTATTATTATTATTATTATTATTATTATTATTATTATTATTATTATTATTATTATTATTATTATTATTATTATTATTATTATTATTATTATTATTATTATTATTATTATTATTATTATTATTATTATTATTATTATTATTATTATTATTATTATTATTATTATTATTATTATTATTATTATTATTATTATTATTATTATTATTTATTGTGCTGATCTGTTTTTAACTAAATATGACGATCTTTGTCTTATGTAGGTTCTCAAGATTCTTCTGTGCAAAAAGCAAATGGTGACTTGGTGGAGGATTCTGCAAGACAAAATTCTGAACTTCATGTTGATACGATTTCGGATGATCAACCTCTCTCAAGATGGTTGCAGTCTTCAGCAACAGTCGACAACACAGGTAAAGCTTGTAAATAGGTTCTTTTCTATTTTATGCAGTGTTTATTGATAGTCAAATTGTCACTCATCCAAGGGCGCCTGAGCGGCTTGGTGGCCCCCCTCGCTGCTGACGCTAGGCGGTTGTTGACGTAGGCCATTTCTTTTTTATTAAAGCACCTACAGCTTTTTTTAAAAGACATACATGACTCCCGCCTTTTGCTCAAAATTGCCAATTTTGTCCCACATACATGGTCTCTAGAAACATTGTTTGCTCTCACATTTGGTCTCTCAAGTATGTAGTTAACGAGTATAGTAAGAGTGCATGTTGTTGCGAATCTATAAAATTTTCACTTTTTTTTTTTTTTTTTTTTTTTTTTTTTTTTTTTTTTTTTTTTTTTTTTTTTTTTTTTTTTTTTTTTTAATCTATGTGCTAGAATTGCAAAGATATATAATATCTTGAACTTTTAATTTATTAGAATGAATAAAAATTTCTCTATAATCTCAGATACCTAGAATTTATTGAACAATCATTATCATCATTTTCTTATAATTATGATTATTATCTTACTATAAATGTTGGCCAATAAACAAATAGGAAGAAAAAGTAGAAAATGGTAACAAATGCATAAGTTAAATAAGTTTAACACACAGAGTTGAATAGGAGACCTTTTGTTTGTTAGCACATATCGTAACCACTAAGCTACCATAACGATTGATAACTATTTAGAATTTACTTGTATTTACTACGTATCTAAAAACCTAATAATTTGAAATTCCATCCAATCAGTGAAGAGTGAATAGTAGTAAACTTGGTATGCCTAAAGTCTATATTGTTAATTTTAATGTTAATGTTAATTAATGTTGATGTTAATTGTTAATGTGTTAATGGTTAATTTCACTTTTGGTCCCTTTCGCCTTTTGCCCCTAAAGGGAAAAGAGCAATGACCATATATGAAAGCAACGAAAGACCAATCTCATAATTTTGAGAAAATGAGTCAGACCATACAGATAATTTCATGCTATTTTTGGAACGTGAAGTCACCTGTATTCTTGTGTATATTTATCATACTATGCCACTTTCTGTAGGCGGTATTTGATCCCTTGTGTACGAAACCATGCCTTTACAGGTTACTGTTTTGTACAATTTCCTAACATAAAAAACTTGGTTCCTTATTGTTGGTTTCAGGGAAGAAGCAGTTGGAAAATTCAAATTCTTCTTTGGCTGTAGCGAATTGGGATGGTGAAACTTTGTCCTTTGAGAAGCAGAGTTCATGTTGGAGGGCGATTGAATCAATGGAAGTGTTCCGTATTATCCCCCAAAACCCCCATTTCAGGCCACTAAACAACTTGAAACAGAGCGCTCGTGAAGAACAAGCCATCAATAAAATGATAAAGTTTTCATGTGTGGCGGAATATATTTCTCGTTTACGATCCACCAATCCAAAAAGTGATATCGAAGATCACTTGGAATCACTTTCTGAACTCGAAACTCATGGATTTGATGTGAAAAAGCTTAAAAAACTCTTGAAGGATATGCTTTATTTGAAAAACAAGCAAGACGCGGAGAAAACAAGATACAAAAATATCGGAGTGAATATTGAGGAGAAAAGTGCTTTATTACAAACTTGTGAAGAAGAGCTTGGGTCAATTAGTAACCAAATGAGTGAGTTACTTGCAAGACGTGAGGCGGCATTGTCAAAAAAGATGAAGGAAGGTTCAGACATTGCTTGGTTGCAAGCTAAACATAAAGAAAAAGAAGAGGCTGTGCATGAAATCCGTCGCCAGTTTGATGAGCTAGCTGCCGCACCCTTGTAAGTTACTAAGTTATAGTGGCAATAGATTAGCCAGTGAGATGCTTTAGAGGATTTTAAATTTTCATTTTCTAGTTGTTTGAGTATTGTTCGAGTACCTATTTTGGGGCCAACATGGTTTGTCTAAATATTTTTGAATTTGGCCGTATTTTAGTGTCTTTGTGTATTACCTTTGCTTCTTTTTTACATGCTAAAATCTAGCACTCCACAATAAGCTAAAATGATAAGTCTAAATAGTAAATACAGTCGTGTCTGGGTTGGCAGTTTTCAAAGCTTGTTGCTTTCAGAATACAATAATTAACTTTCTAGTGTCCAAAACCAGCTTATAGGTGAACGACTTATCTGTGCTAAATAATGTGTCTTAGAAACCATAGTAAATGTGTGTTTCTAAAAGAGTGTGTTAAGCTCGTAAGCCTTAATAAACACAAGTTATTTCAAGTAATCTAACCCAAGCACCGTTAACGAACATGGGTATTTTGTGGAGGTGTCTTTAGCGCTTTTTTCCTTTTGTGGAAGAGCTATACAGAGAATCTGTTTTCTGCTATGATCGCAGCACTTTAGTATCATTAAATACGTAGCAGCAAAATAATCGGTTTTAAGTGTATTATTCATACATTGTCCTACGACACCATGTGCACAACATTTTCATAAGCGACCTAGTCACAAATGTTATGGATTCCGTTCGGTTCTGCACATGTTCTTATTTGATTATTCTACTAAGCTGGTATAGTTTGTTACTTTTCTCATGGTATGTAGAGATATAATGAGATTTTGTTTTAAAATTTAGACATACACAGTAGTACAGTACAAACATCATACTGTAAGTATTAAAGATCAACAATATTGTTCAGATATGCATTTAACAGGGCCATGTGTCATTGTGGCTCACATTTGACATCTTTTATGAGCTTCCTTTTTGTACAGGTGACCACGATAAATCACAAGTACAAGTAACAACTCATAAATTATATTAATTGTTTGTAATCCGAACCCACCAACCCAATTTCAATGCTTTTTCTTTGTTTTGGTTTGTAAATAAGATGGCTTAATTTGACCGAGTCACCGTGTGTGGCGTCTTTAACCCTAAAACGACAGTTTCACATATAGTAGAGGTTTACTGGTTCTGTCTTGCTTTGGACTCATCAGGGGAGTGTCCCCAACTCACTACCAGTATGGTGCCATGTAAAGTCCTCTACTCGTGACACATACTACACCTTTACCGTTTGGGATGGTCCCACAAGACCAACACGATAAACCATGAATCCTCGTCTTCTGCACGCTTCCAAGCAGAATCCGATCATTCAAAATGCGGCTCATGACATTAAGGTATTAAAATGGAGAAATGTTTTTATGCCTAATTTGTGTTGCATCATTTAGTTGGTTGCAACAATGAATTCACTTTTTTATAAACCAATAAAATACAAACATACAAGTATATACGTAAAATTAGTCGTATGTCAATCACTTCTCATTTAATTATTTGGTTAAACGTTAACTCCGTCTTCATCTAAATCTCGGCGAAAAGAAAGAAACCAAAAAGATAAACCAAAAGTTTCTTTTTAACAGTTGTCTATATGGACAACTTTTTAGGTATTTGAAAGACTTATTTTGGTTTTGCAAAAAAGTTGGAAGTAAATGAAAAGGTATTGTGAGCCTACATTGGTTGCTAGACATTTATACCGACACAGACTATAGTTCAAAAGCATTAAAAGCATTACCATAAATATTATAGTTCAAAGCAACCCTCACAAGATACACTTAAATGGTGTTATATTAGGGAAATTATCTCTGTGATCGAAGATGTCACTTATTTTTTACTTACTCAACTTTGTGAGATATTGTAAAATATGTGTAGTTTTTTATTATTATTATTTTTTTTCACTCTAAATGTCAAAATTATTATCTTATCACATACAACAGAACTTTACACACTCTTATGGCGTTGTATGCCCCTTTATTTCCACTCCGATGTTTTTGTTTTCGTATATATATCATAACTTAAATTTATTACGAAATGATTTTTATAAATCTTAAATGAAAATAAATTTTAGCAAAATTGATCTCAAATGAAGCTAAATTTTAAAATTTTTGATGTAAATTATTTAGTAATTCTTTATTACTTTCTATTTATTCTATAAAATGTGTAGATATTTTTTAAATAAATAAAAATTCGTAATAGCTTCACAATAAATTTGTTTGAGAGAGAGAATATTTATTAGTAATTAATAAGGAGAGAAAAAGTACTAAAAAGAGGTGTATTTGATGAGACATAAAAGTACTAAGAGAAAAGTCATGTCAGGAAAAAAAATTAATTAACTTTATACACCCTCCATCTCATATTAAGTGTCCACTTTTAAAATGCACAAAGTTTTAGAAAATTTCACTAATTACACTCTCCACCAATCAAATATCATTCTTTCCCACTAAAGTCTCATCTCATTGGTTGAAATAGAATTTGGACACTTATTTTGGGACATCACAAGATTCCATTGTGGACATTTAATATGGGACGGAGGTAGTAATACTTTGGAACTAATTCACAATATGTCAGGGCCCGTTTGGTTTGTAGGTGGGTTTAGGATTTGGATTTGGATTTAAATTTGGATTTGGATTTGATATACGAGAGAGAAATAAAATAAAATATGTATTTAACTAATAAATAATCAAATTTTATAATTTTATATACATTTTATTTTAGTGGGGTCCAATTAATGTGAGATGAAATTTTAGTGGGGACCATTTTAATTCAAAACCTACCTCACCCATTTCTTTCAAAATTTGTGGGCCCATTGGGGTTCACTCCTAATTTTAAATCCTTCTTTTGCAAACAAACATAGGTTTTGCATTAATTAAATCCCAACCCCAATCAAAACCCACATACGAAACCAAACGGGCCCTCATTTTTTTTTTCTTGTATTTTAAGTTATAACTTTTTTATGTAAAAAAAAAAAATAATAATAATAATAATAAAAAAATAAAAAATAAAAATCTTCCACTACTAGTATATTACGGTATTTTGCGAAAAAATTGTAAAAACTTTAACAAAAGCATAACAAAATGAAAATTATATTAAAGAGGATAAAAAAATGTGTTTATTGATATAATTTGTTTGATGAAAAATTTAAAGTTTTACATATATATGAGAGATCAAAATACGATAGTTGTGTAATCTGCATGAGAGATACTATTCTTGTAGCCCATGACACAAAGTGATAATTTTACATATATAAGGACAATTTCGTTATTTCACAAAAATATAGTTTTAACAATATTTCACAAAGTTAAGTAAAGTTGAAATAAGTGACATATTGGATCGCGGAAATGAAATTTCCCTTGTATTATTGTATGTCACTTATTGCTGAAATAAAGTAATGAACATTCATTCTACACTCGAACCATTTTCCTTCAACATTGGCGCATAATGAAAGTGATAATACAGTGTAGTACACTTTAAAAGCGAAATAAGTTATTACATTATTAGATGATCTGTCAAAGTTACAAATATATGACCAAACATGGAGGTCAAAAGATCAAAATTCAGAATTATCTTTATGAAGAGTATGTATAACAACTTCCTTCATAAGTTTATTTATTGAACATATACTAAAAAAAATAAAAAAATAATAAAAAAAAATAAAAATAAAAAATAAATAAATAAATAAATACATTTAATACAAATTAGTTAAACTTATAAATACGTTGATTAGATGTGACTTCTAATTTAATACACTTCATATTTCATTTTTTATTCACCTAAACTAGTGCCCTTCGTACTAATGTTATTCTCCCTTTTTCTATATTAGTATCTTACAAAATAATTGTTCATTTTAAATTTTAGCCAATCAAAAAGTTTTCAACAGGTGAAGATTGATATAATTGTTGACTTTGCGTCATTTAATTAAAAACGCCAAATGCAGTTTTTAAATCGTGGAAAAAGAGTTAGGCTCTACGAGTTAGACCAGATCATAGATGAAGCAATTATGGGTATAGTCACATCAACACCGTCAACTCACCACAAACATAGTGGCATAAGATAATCAAATTCACCACTCAAACATACCCACTTGAACACAAACATACCCAACAAAATCAAAATTACACACACATCACCTTTGCACAAGTCGGTCTACAAACCAACCGACTTCTTCCCTTCTTCGTGTCCAACTTGTGGGTGGAAGGTGAAGGTTTTAGTGCACAACGCGACTTTAGAGATGCCGCATCTAACTCCCCCTGTTACCCTTAGTTTTCAGTAGGGTCTTTTCTTATGCTAATGTTCCTAAACCTTAGTTCCCAAGTACTTGATACACTCTACATCATACTTACACCCAACCACTTTCCTTAATTATGCAGCTTAATTCGAGTTATCAATTTTGGTCTCACACCTAATTTGTAGGGACTGAATCGACCGCTTTTAAAGGGTCGGGTTTTCTCCATCGGTGGATTATAACTTTATTAGCATTGAATTAAAAGCTTGCCATATACTTAAGCATTTTGCTAAACCATGTATAAAGGTAGTGGTTTTTATCATTTCAGTGTTATAATTTTGAAAGCAACATAACAATCAAAATGATCAAATGTAGCAGAAAATAAAATCTACCTTGTTTGGTAGTTGGTACCAAACTAAGGCACGAGCACATAGAACCTTAACACTTTATAAAACAATGTCTAAATATTTGTACATATTTACACTATGTTCTCGAGTATCAATTAAGAAAGAAAACTAAAATAAATGAAGTGAAACAAAAATGTTTGTGTTCTCGACTGTCACCTAAAGAGAAAAAGAAAAAGACTATAACGAGGGAAAAAAAGTGATTTAATTGATTTTAAAGTAAAATATTTCCTCCAAAAATTGAGCTAAAAATATTCACTTATTTTTTTCCCTTTTTCTTTTTCTTACTTTAATGTACACGTCAATTATATGACCAACTATAAAAATAGTCTAGTTTTTTTGCTAGATTCTCGTAATGAAATGCTGTTAAAAAAAAAGAAAAAAAAAAAAAAAAAAGTCATTTGAGAAACAATTTTGAGATATTTGAAATGTATGTCATAATTTTGTCAAGTTACTGAAAGTTACTAGTAAATTTGATTGGCCAAACCAATTTGATAATATTATGATCGGTCAATAAAAGGGTATTTTAGAAGAATTGGAGGAAACTTTCGAAATTTTTATTTGTTTAAAACCGTTATTTACTTTTCTTTCAAATAAAACATCTTAAAAACGATTACTTGTTCAGTGAAACAGACTTAGGATCAAATAAGAAGAAACTTTAAAATAAGAAGGATGAGAAATAACTATAACCACACATTAGAGATGCATCGACTTGAGTTAGATGCATCTCTGATCTTTTAGATGCATCCTAATATATTTTCTAGCTAAAAATTAGATGCATATAAATATATAAGATGCATTTTAGCAAGTTAGGCAAATCCTATGTATTTTTCGTCCTCTGCGGGTCAAATTTGTTGCAAGTACTACTATGCATTGTTTTCACTTCAAAATCACTTTCGAAACTAGTTGGGATGCAATTAAATGAATAGAGATGCATTTAATTTAAGTCGTGCATCTCAAATATTTGGTTGTAGTTATTTCTCATCCTTCTCATTATAAGTTTTATTCTCACTGGATCCCTACCCCATTGAAACAAACTACCTCATCGCGTGATGAGCATTTTTTTATCTTTCAACGGGAAGATAGTTTGATATACTCTCTAGGGTGGTTTAGGAGTTAAAAAGCTTTATCATCCATTGTTTATTGTTCATTAGACTAGGTATAATTTTAAGCAAATATGATCGTGGTCATCACTGTCACATCAGCGGCAAGTCATCACAATCTTTTTCATTTTTCATGATCAACTTAGTGTATAAGGTGACCGCGGTCGCCACCAAAACATATTTCACTAAAACCTAAATATACGCCACAAAAACCATTTAATAAAACACTCACACATACAACAATCTCACACGACTCGGTCATGCAGTCGACCGAGTCTTATGTAAAATCTCTTGAGGACGCATCTTCGGAAGTGTCTGTAATGGCCATGAACACGTTTTGGGGGTGCCACCTTGGCCATGAACGTTATTTTTTGGTTTATGTGTTTGTTAGGCTAGTTGTAATGGGAGATCAAACCCGTGGTCGATCTACCCTTGGTGGACCCCCCCCCCCCCAGTACCCAACAGACGCGCCCCCGCTCCAATTTTTTGGTTGGTTCGATCGTCTAGACGATCGGTTGTGGTGCAAATAAAAAAAAAATACCTAACATCTAATTTTTAGAACGTTGGGGGTGTTTATTTCAATTATTTTTAATAATACACTTTTCTTCTGTAAATACCACATTCTTTTCTCCATATTTTTTACAGATACAGATGAGGAAGATGAAGTTAATAGTTTACCTTAGAGTTTTTAAAAGATGCCGCTTTGTTTATCGAGGCTTTCACTTCTTCAATCTAGAAAATCCCACGAGTTCCGATAGATAGCGATCACTATGATGCCCATGATCTTCAGTGGCGGCTTACTTAAGTGAAAACCCAATGTATGACGCATGTACATTCCGTAAGCGATTCCGAATGGGTGATCACTTTTTACAATCATTGTTCAGGATATAACTGATAATGTGTCGGATTTTCGATAAGGTGTGACGTTACGGGAAAAGTTGGCATTTCCCCGTTAAAGAAGTGTACCTATGTAATTCGTCAATTAGCATATGACATCGTTCCTGATGCCTCACAAGACTTATGGATTTGACATGTGTTCTTTGGTATTGCTGGGTCAAACAACGACACCAACGTTATAAATGGACTGAATAATGCGGACACCTCTTTTGAACAATCTTAAAGATGGGGTGGCTAATGACGTGGCTTATAAATGGAGATATTATCTTACTGACGGGATATATCCGAAATGTTCTGTTTTTATTCAGTCCATTTCACAGTCAAGCTCTAATGATACGAAGTGAATAAAATATAAGTAAACGCATGAAACAACAAAAAAAGATGTGGAACAAGCGTTTGAAGTGCTAAAGAAAAAAGAGATATAATAAAAACTCTCGCGCAGTCGTAAAGTCTTCAAAAAATGACGAATTTGATGTACACTTGTATTATATTACTCGTACATAATACGATCTTAAAAAACAAAGGGAAGACAATCTCTCCTGACTTTTATCCGGAGGAGCAGCATCGTGAAGATGATCCCATACGAGGAGAAGAAAATTCGTTCCGAGTTATTAGAGATACACACAACCGGCAAGTTCATCTAAATCTTAAAGCCGATTTAATGTAACACATTTGGTGTCGAACAAATAAACACTAATTTTATTGTAATGTTTTGTTTTTTTTTTTTTTTTTTTTTTTTTTTTTTTTTTTTTTTTTAGTAGTAATATTTTTTAATTATTAATAAAATTTTAATTTAAAAATAAGAGTAAATATCATAAATCGTCCCTGTGGTTTACCGGGTCAATCAAAAATCGTCCCTGTGGTTTATTTTCCTCGGGTTTGGTCCCTGTGGTTTTGAACCCATACGGGTTTGGTCCCTTGACCGTAACTTCCTTTTGTTTGACCGTTAAATGCTAGTTTCAAGGCACGAAATAACAAAATTACCCTCACATTATTATTATTATTATTATTATTATTATTATTATTATTATTATTATTATTATTATTATTATTAAAAGTTTAAAACAAATCCAACACCCCTTTATTCCTATTTCATATCCCATTTACCAAATCACCTTCAACCTCATTACAACCCACCAAATTCTTCTAACATTCACAAAAAATTACCATCATCATGGCTGCCATTTTAACAATAAAAATAATAAACACACACACAAACAAGATCAAAACCAAGCGCGCGCACACACACACACCTAGACACTTCAAAAAAATATATATAACATTTTCTTCAAACACCCCTGCCATATTCATCAAACCCATCCCCAACTCCCCTCACCCCCTCAAAATGATGAAGTGAAACCGATATAATGGTAGGTGGATTGCTTAAGGAAAAGGGTGTTGTGAAACCGATATTTGAGCAAATCTTTAATTATCAATTCAAGAATCCTCAAAATGGTTCTTATATCTTTAACATGAATATTAGAATGTTAATCTATATTTCGACCGAGTAGAAATTTATCACTGTATGATCTAATTAGAAAGCAAAATGTATTTTTGTCTAAACAATGAAATGTGTTACGTAGTAGTGTATTTTGATACAGAAAGGTGAAAAAGGAAAGGAGTTAATTGTGTGGGTAACCTGGAAATACACAAAATGACTCAATAACCCTTCAAGTTAACAGTCAACAAACGGATATCTTGGTCAAGGGACCAAACCCGTATGGGTTCAAAACCACCGGGACCAAACCCGAGGAAAATAAACCACATGGATGATTTTTGATTGACCTGGTAAACCACAGGGACGATTTATGATATTTACTCTAAAAATAAAGTATTGGGTCACCCGTAAGGTAACCATTAGGCTACTCACAGTAAGGCGACCCACTCCTCCTCTTTTTCCCTGCCACGTCAGCTTTCTCTCTCTCCAGCGACCTGCAGGCGATTGGGTGTCCCAGTAAAGGCGACCTTAATAATATTAATTGGAAAGTGGGCCCTTTGTTTTTATGTGTGTATGTTAACCGGTCGAGTATGTGACCAAGTTCTTTCCAAATCTCTTGGCGATCTAATAGCCACAGTAAGGACGACCGAATGTGACCTACACGACCGAGTCGGTCGTGTTCCTTACTGTGAGTAGCCTTACGGGTGTGGTTATGTATATATAGTAGTCTAGTGATAGGTTGGGTGGTCGTTACTACTAGTGTTGGGTAGTCTTATACTCTCAGTCTCATAGGTTAGTGTTTGCACGTTAGTAGGGAACAACTTATCGACGTCATCCACTAGAAATCATGTTACTATATTAAATGTGATTGCACTTGATATCGAATGTCCGAACTACGTTCACTGTATTACTTGATACCAATCTAGAGTGTAATACTGTAATGTATATCTGGTCGATCTATATTTCTAAAGAAGACAACTAACTAAAATCGTTTTGTTTTTAACCAAAAAAAGAGTATCGATTTCATAACTTGTGATAAACTATAACCAAAAATAGGATAAAAATACATTATCACGTTTTTAAAAATGTTACTATTAGACCTTTTGTTATTTTTTTACCCGACATGACAATGAATACTCGGATAATGATGATGTAGGGTACCAAATATTTATACAACGCGTATAATTAATTTATTCCTCCATTTTCAATACTTTGAAAATCTCATAGGGACAACTTGAAAATTCCTCAAGGAATGGCCCATCAATTGAAATCGTATCAATAGCGATTCATACAAGCTAAGTCTTCTAATCGATAATTTGACTTGAAGGAATCAATCACTCAAGCCCAACGTTGGCTTGTTTCAACGTGTTGGAGGCACATATGATTTCTGAAACGGTAGAAATAATATTTGTCGGTTTATGTAGTAGAGAATAGTCACTTTCTTAAAAGCGCTAGACACTATCATGAGTAGGTTGTCGGGTCAGATTAAACATTGTCTTTCACAAATTATCCGTAAGACACCTACGAGTTTTTTCGGTTTATCAAATTTTTGCAAGAATGTTACAAGCATATTCATTGTCTTACATTGTAGTTTTATCTGTGACGCAGTATTTAACGCGCTAGTTAAATATTGCGTCACACATAAAACAACTTACCGGGTCTATCATAATCTCTAGTTGACTCGTATTAAAAAAAGATACAATTTTCGTCTAACATGAACCAATTTTAACCGTTTAAAGCACGAGATTTCGACACATCTAGGTGATGAATGCTAGAACGTGCGAGTGGTACAATGTTTACTGTCATCAAACGCATCAATCCAATCAAAACAAGTACACGTAAAAATCATTTAGGTTTGAGTCCTGTCCTTTAACATCTATATCATAAATGTACATTTAAGAAAGACACCTAACCGTTTTTCTATTTTTTCTACATTCAACGACTAAGTTTATCCACCACTCTCTTCAACTAGCTAGGTCAAAAGAGGCATTCCTTTTTTTAAGTTTATATATAAAGTTATATAAATAGATAAGTGCCAGTTTTTAGTTTAAATGTATGCGATCTAACTAAAGTATTTATGTTGCTTTCTGACTTTTTCTCTCATTACACCCGAATTATGTTAACCACTAGATCCCCGGTTTAACATAAAGCTATATGTATGATCAAAACGTAGGTGTTTTCTTATTATTATACTCAAAAAGTGTAAAATAACGTAAAAGTTAAGCGTTCGCCTTTTCTATAAGCGTTTTAAATATGAGTGGCTTTAAAAAAAAATAAAAAATAAATAAAAAAAATCCTTCGTTTCTAAACAAGTATTATATTAAGTATTAACACACTAAAAGCTAAACGTTCTTAAACACTTCGACAGGCTAGTCGCGAGACATTACCCAAGATTGCTGTTGAACCAATATATATGCACATATGAAATTCTGATTCTGACTTCAATCATATTAGTAATGAGGCTTAACCAAAGTCACAAATATTTGAAAAATTCATATCTTAAAAAGACTTTTTCATACTTCTAAAACCCTTTTTGGTTGTTTTCAATTAATAAACTCCTCCAAAATAATGAAAGTGGTTCACATATAATGCCGGTCAACATAAGGCAAATAAACATTGCATCATCTATTTGTACATAATGCATTCAATTTTGTACTTTACATATATAGTTTGATGACACTTTAGGTTGCATTCATTGGCCCCTACTTAAATTGCTCTATATTACTATGTTTCCAACTACAAGGTTTTTCAACAAAAAAAGAAGATTGTATATGCTCTCTTTGATCATCACAACTATCTCAATTCAGGTGAGTTCGTCATCTCTATCATTAGTGTATGTTTACGGGTTTTCTTATCGTGTTATGTTGTCTTGAAATAAAATAATTTGTGTTTAGATAAGTTATATTGGAACTTATAGTAATATATACGAAAATGAAGAGTCGCCTTAAGGTTTTGAGAGGCCTAAAAATATTTTTTTCTTTAGGGGTCATTAAAAGTTTACGACATGATAAAAACTGGTTACATAATTGCTAGAGCTTCGTTTTTCTCTTATTTTCTACATTATTGACATTATTATACACTTAAGTTGACAATTATCGTTTACTTTTGGGGCTATTAAAGGTCTAAAACGGTTGCTTTAATAGATTTATGGCGAACACTATTACGCCAAAATTGTATTACCTTCATCCAAACATTGAAAATTGACTATTCGTCTTTTAAAACCACAATAATCAGATAATATTGAAAATTGACTATCCGCCTTTTAAAACCACAATAATCAGATAATCAGTTTGTAAACGCGACATTGCAACCCATTAATCCCCTTTAGCGAATAATTTTTTTTTTTTGCCGTTCTAAAAAAATAAAAATAAAATAAAATTAATTTTTCTTTTCACACCACTTTTTGTGTCTTATTTTTACCTTTTTTTTTAATCTTTTTGTGTCTCCTAAACTTTTTTAAAAAGTGTTCTTAGTTTTTTTCACCTTATTTTTGTATCTTTCTTTGCCCTTATACCTATTTTGAGTCTTCCTATGGTTTCCACTACAAGAAACATAAAAGTCTTCACAACCCATTAATAAAAGGAAATGCTACAAACTTTAAATCTTGCTCACTATATAACAAAATTATTTGTGGTTGTTTGTTAGTTGGTTTAAAGTTTTAACTCTTAATAACAACTATACAGAACTAGCAAATATGGATAAGCAGTTTGCAGTGAAAGTTGAAGAAGGAAGAAAAGGTGTTAATGGCAAACCTTCTATAGGTCCAGTTTATCGTAATCCTCTTGCTAAAGACGGGTTTCCACCTCTTGATTTTGGCTTGAAAACTACATGGGATGTCTTTAGGTAAACCATATTTTTGTACTGTTGTTGATATGTTATATATAGTTTATAAATGCTATACTAACATAAGTTTTATTCAAATGATAGAGCTTCGGTCGAGAAGTATCCTGATAACAGGATGCTAGGGTGGCGTGAGCTTGTCAACGGTGAAGTATGTATTTTACATTTTTACGGCAACTTATATGCATGTTCATATGTCATATGACCACTAACTTAAATTCAGCCAGTCATGTTGCCTCACTATGTTATAATCTCTTTCTGCATGAGATACAACGTGATCGGTCGTGTTTTGATTTAGTGGCAACATGACAGTATCGTGTAAGTCGGTTGCATATATGAACATGGATATAATAAGTTGAATGTTATACTATGTTTGTGTCATTGTGTGTTATGTGGGTGCCACCATCTAAACTTGTTTCGTATATGTTTTTTTTTTTTTTTTTTTTTTTTTTTTTTTTTTTTTTTTTTTTTTTTTTTTTTTTTTTTTTTTTTTGTATTTCTAGTGGGGACCATATATATGGAAAACTTACAAGACCGTATACGAGGAAGTTTTGGCTATTGCTTCGGCCGTAAGGGCTTCTGGAATTGAACCTGTAAGGATATGCTAAATTGCTAATGATGTCATAGTCATTAATTTAATGAACCCTTGTTGGTTTTACTTTTTTACTTTTTAACTTTTGGTAATTTGCTATCTTTTTCATGTTCTGTGATTCATGTGTTTATAGGGATGTAAAGTGGGAATCTATGGAGCAAATTGTCCTCAATGGATTGTGGCAATGGAGGTAACGTTTAGGATTCAAGTTATATGCATGTTCATTTGTGCGGGTTATATTGGTACCCGTTTTGCTTTTGCCATATGGCAAAACCAATAAATATGTACCAGCATAACCCACAAACACGGACCTGCATATAAGTTGAATCCTGATTTTCATCTTATGCTACATTTTTTGGTTAGTTTATTCTATTAAATTGAATTCTGATTAAGCTTTTTTGCATGTGCATAGGCTTGCAATGCCCAGAGCTACATTTCCGTTCCTCTATATGATACTCTCGGTAACCACTTCTATGTATTGTTTTATTTTGTCAGTTATCTTAATGTACTCGGTTCGATCAGAATGTTTATGAAGTTAGAATCTTTCATTTGAGCAGGATCGGGAGCAATCAACTTTATATTGGACCATGCTGAAGTTGATGCTGTTTTTGTCCAAGATAAAAAAGTTAAAGAAGTAAGGACCAAAAACTTACCATGTTTTGTACCCAAAATAGCATATTAAGTATTAACCATAAAGTTTCATACTTTTTTGATTTTATGTTATGTAATAGTTCTTTGATTTTGCAGCTATTGAATCCAGAGTGTAAGCATACTCAACGGCTAAAACGTAAGGATCAGTTTTAATACAGTTGCGGATAGCTAATAGATTAGTAAATTAATTTTCGTATTTTGTGTGATTGTAGTGATTGTTTGCTTCACTTCAATGAAAGAGGAGGAAAAGAAAAAGGCAGAATCCATGGGGATTAAAACGTATTCATGGAGCGAATTTCTTCATCTGGTTAGTTGTTTTGACCCATTTACTTATTGGTCTGATGAGAAATTTCAGTTGAAAGGGGAAGTGGTCAAATGGGTTAAAAGTTATTCAATGCCTATTTTTAAGGCTTACGACCTCCTAAGCTTTTCAAAAAGAAAGGAAAAAAAAATGGTACGAAAGTGTTGGCACATCAACCCAACTTGAACCTCACCGTTTAGTCCATACTAAAAATGACCCATTTCTAACCGAACCCATTTTGCCCATAGGATTTAGTATTATTTTCTTTTCTTTTCTATTTTTAGTGTTTTTCTAATCTTTGTTATATTATCGAATAGGGGAGTAAAAATCCGTCAGAGCTGCAGACACCTAAAGAATCTGATATATGTACAATTATGTACACTAGTGGCACTAGTGGAGATCCAAAAGGTGTTATATTGACTCATGCAAATGCCACCACAAACATACGAGGTGTCGATCTTTTCATGGAGCAATTTGAGGACAAGGTATACATATTTATACTACAAAAGAAGTTTGTAACAGAATAAAAAATTTTTATCATTATCTTAACTTTTATACTTGATATCCTCATAGATGACAACGGATGATGTATATATATCATTTTTGCCTCTCGCCCACATTCTTGACCGCATGATTGAAGAATACTTTTTCCGTAATGGTGCTTCCGTTGGCTTCTATCATGGGGTACATTGAAACTCATACTATATGTTACTATCATGAACGGAAATAAGATTGATCATTTAGCTTAATAAATGGTTATTTTATGAAGGATGTCAATGCCTTAAAGGATGACATGATGGAGCTAAAGCCAACCTTTTTGGCTGGAGTACCTCGAGTTTTGGAAAGAATTCACGAAGGTGAAACTCTCGTGGATATCAAACTTTGTGACAGTCTTTATCCAAATGTTTAACCTCTTATTTATTTTCTCGTTTCTTTTTTGTATTTTGTCGTTTAGGTGTGCTTAAAGGGCTACAAGAAGTTAATCCAAGGAGGAGGAAAATTTTTCACATCCTATACAATTAGTAATTGATCACTTCTCTTTGCTTTAACAAAAGTTTTTATTTTATTTTATTATATGAGAGAATAAGGAATATAACATAACACGAGTTATGACGCTACAATGCAGCAAACTTAAATGGTTGAAAGCAGGCTACAAGCAAAAATACGCATCGCCACTTGCAGATTTGCTGGCTTTCAGAAAGGTTGGTTTAGCCATTGAATACATTTTATCCGGGCCTATTGCATTAAAATGTGACCAAGTTTAGGATGCTTTCGGTTTTGGGTAACTAAATCACCCTTAAAGTTAACCAAATTCCAAGATATACAATTTGAGGCAATCGTCTAAATTTCAAAATTTTCAGTACGAAGTCACAGCAACTACCATGTCATCATTTTGACTTAGGTTACCTTTGAATGCTAGGCGTCATTTAAGAGAAAAGTATGTTCTCGCATTGTATTTAAACAATCTTTTTTCACCTAAACTTTATGTGGTTTTATATATCAGGTCAAGAACAAGCTGGGTGGTCGTATTCGTCTGATAGTATCTGGAGGAGCTCCGTTAAGCAGTGAAATTGAAGAGTTCTTGAGGGTTACATCATGTGCTTTTGTTGTACAAGGATACGGTAAAAGTTCAAAGAACAAACATAAACTAACTAATTACTTTACAGTTGAGTCGATTCCGGTTCTGCTTTATTTTTACTGGGTCCAGCATGTTAAATAGGAGAGATGGGTTAAATGGGTCAAAAGTCACCAAAAGTGTGTTTGTAATGCATAAAATTTCCTACGTTAATATTCAAATCGTTTATATTACATTCGGAAAGATATTAAAAGAATCATATTTGACACTTTAAATTCATATAAAGAAAATATAAATGGAAAAATAATTTTGGGCAAATCGGACCCAACCCGTACAAAATGTACACATTTTAACCCATACCCAACCTACCCGATTCGACCAATTTCCACCACTACGCTAAGTTTACCCTTTGGTTTCTAAACTTGTTTTTATTGTTACAGGGATGACAGAAACATGCGGCTTGGCTACTCTTGGATATCCAGATGAAATGTGCATGCTAGGAGCTGTCGGTTCGGCTTTTGTATATACAGATTTACGTCTAGAGGAAGTTCCAGATATGGGTTATGATCCGTTGGCTGATCCTCCACGCGGTGAGATATGTCTTCGTGGGAAAACGTCATTTGCTGGCTACTATAAGAATCCAGAACTCACCAACGAAGTCATGATAGATGGGTGGTTTCATACAGGTTAAAAGTCCTCCTACTTTTAGTGAATAATATAGAAAAAATTACTGATCTGACTCTTTTGAATACGACCAACTACAGTGTATCCTTTTTTTTTTAATTTAATTTGATGTTTTGTGCAGGTGACATAGGAGAGATGCTACCAAACGGGGTTTTAAAAATTATCGACAGAAAGAAACATCTGATAAAACTATCTCAAGGGGAGTATGTCGCACTTGAATATCTAGAGAAAGTTTATACCATCACTCCTATACTTGAAGACGTAAATATCATTATTTATACTTAACAATTGATTAGTTTTGCTTCTACGTTTTCAGAGTAAAATTCAGATATCCATGTTTTTATGTGATCAGATTTGGGTGTATGGGGATAGCTTTAAGTCATCGTTGGTAGCAGTAGTTGTACCAAATAAAGAGCACGCCGAAAACTGGGCACATCAAAACGGGCATAAAGTATCTTTCTCTGAGTTGTGTAATCTTCCACAGCTCAAAGATTATATTCTCTCTGAGCTTAAATCTACTGCAGAGAGAAACAAGGTATTGATAGTTCTACATTTGTATGTAGATCTTAGATGCTTCTTATTGATATTTAATAACCTTGTTATACGTATGTTATTATAGCTAAGAGGCTTTGAGCATATAAAGGGTGTAATTGTGGAGCCGAAAACATTTGAAGAGCAAGCCGATTTGTTAACCGCGACTATGAAGAAGCGAAGAGATAGAATGCTCAAGCGTTACAAGGAAGGAATTGACAGTCTTTACAAGAACATGACAGTGAACAAACGCTGAGATTTATTTAGTGTCTATGATTCACATGCATAATAATTTCTAAGTTTGTGTGCTATTTAGTGTAACTTAATTTCGTTTGTTTTTAATTATGTAGCATGTTTATCGGAGTAAATAAAGTGTAGTTCTAAAGGAAGTTATCTCTAGACTAATTCAGAATTCAATACCTAAAAAAGAAACAGGAAAAGAGTGTCGACTAAACGTTTTACTTTCTGTACCTCAGTCGAACAAGTCAAAAGTAGCGCAAAGCATATTCTTAGTGCAAAAACGTCCTGCATCATTCTATTTGTAAAAATAGATTATTATGAAAATAATACAATGTAAATCACATTTAACTCGCTAGTTTACCAATAATTAAATATTGTTTCAGGTGAAACTGACTCGATCCGTTTCAACATTCACCAAAAATTACCCGTTTTGACCCAAACCTATTCCCTCATTTTGTCACATCTGCTAGCAATGTTTTTCTTATAAGGATGGTAAAGAACCTGACAAGTTATGAGTGATATTTCCCTCTAAAGTTAATAACGTTTTACACCAAGAATTCAGTTAACTTGATGTTTGTGCATCATTAAGGGAATACCATTTGATAGGGCTATCTCAAAAGGAGTATTCCATGGTTGAATATTGTTTACGGCTTCACTCCCATTGTTGATAAGTATCAATACGCATACTGTAATAGTACTTGTCCCAATGTGAAATTACTAAAAGCCACAAAGTGAATAGACAAAGTCTCACTAAACGGAAGGGCATTTTAGTCATTTCAATTTGAGGTACGAACAATGTCCGCACTAAAGGTTTTCTCGGTACTTGCACTTTCGAAAAGGTAAGAACTGAGCCTGTGATTAAGATACACTACAAGGACAGTTTTTGCAGTTAACTAAGAAAAAGTTGCAACTTAAATGTGCCAATTTCAGCAAGAACTGAACAAGTCAAAAGTGGCGGAAAACGTAGTTTTAATGTGAACCTCTTACATTACTGTATTTGATCATCAGATTATTTTTGGAAATTTTCTAATCTCAAAATCTAATCGCTACATTAGTTTGTAGAAGATGAAAGATTGTTTCAGATGAAACCGACTCTACCTTTTTGACTAGTTCTCTTTGCTACTTTTGATAGCAACGTTTTCTTTTTGAGTCTCTTAAAGAATCAAACATGTTATAATAGAACAAACAAAAACATTTGAAGTGACTGTAGATTATTCAGTTCGAACACAAGAAAATGACTCTTACTAAACTAAGATACATGATAACTTCATTCAAAACGTCCACACCCTCTCTTGATACTCTCTCCAGTGGATATTATCGATAAAAATGAAACCTAAGTGAGTGGGCCAAGAGCGGTTTCTTCTATCTTCTGCTTTTGCTCTCCTCCTTATCTTTCTCGCGTTTCTTATATAGCTTCTCCAGAACACGCTTCGCTTCACATTGGGGAAAGTTTTCAAGATCATAATAGTGTGGAGCGAGATCAACAATCCTGAAAACAAAAACACCAAAAAAAATAGATTTAGTATGGGTTGATCACTTTGACGGGTCAGATGATTATCACTTTGAGTTTGACTGATTAATATGCATATGGGTTGATCAGGCCCCTAATAGTTATACCCAAAGGAGTTAAACTTAACTCGGCCTAAAATGGCAACATGCCAAACATATCAACAGTCACCAACAATGTTTTTCAACATTTGGACCAGTACGCATTATTCGTAAATCACACACTTTGACCCCGTACTAATCATATGGTCTTATCTTTTTGAAAATGGAAGGACAATGCCCACAAAGGTAAACAAGAGGTAAGAAAAACAATTTATTAGTGAAAAATGACTAACCATTCACCACGAACATCTGTAACAGTGCGTATAAAATTCCTGCTTGTTAACACATATTCGTTATAAATAACCCATTCCGGCTTGTGATCCAAACAATTTGATGGGTGCAAATGAACAACCTGCAAATCCAAAATCCATGTAAGTTTTACCATACATAAAAGAATGCATATGTTATATACAGCAGGTAAAAAAAAAACAACAACATACTTGATTGTCTTTCACGGTCAAATAATGTCCAGTGCGCTCCAAATGGGCAACCTGCATGAAGTACCCTGATAACATAGCTTTTCTGATGTTGATATAGTAGTCACGGCTGTTAAAATCTGTGCTGACTAACTTGAGGTTGAACCTCGCCATTATACGAGCCAGTTGTTGCCTCACATTATCTGCAGATTTGAGCGCCCTATGATTCACAAAGTTCTCATAACACCATGATTGATCTTCATCTGCAAGCAAACACATATAAAGTTTTTACATTAATCAGATGGTCCGATTAAAAATTGCATAAGTTACAACCTACTTTTTCACTGGTCCCAGTTTAGTCATTAAACTACTTCGTTGAACATCTGTGTCATTAGAGAATGGTTTTATTTCCCGTTAGATAAAGATATTAACCATTTCATACATAAAATTAACAATTTTGATATTAAAAATTCATCATTTCCAGAAGTCAGTTTTTACACGGATTATTTGAATGAAAAAGTAAGCTGGCATTTTATGCACAGAATAACAATATATAATAGAACACGAGTACTTACTATTTTGCTTGTAGGCGTGATATACGTTCAACAGTGTTAGATGGTCCCCATCAATGTGTCCAAAGCGAGCTTTTGCCTCGTCAGCAGCCTTCTGAGCTTCTCTAGGCCGGACAAAGCAATTGGGTACTAAAGAAAAAATTGGGTTATCACAGAAGAGGCCCACGGTGGTCAGTCAGCAGATTCATAGAGGCGAGATCACACCTTTGCTTCATGAGAGAGAATACTGAGAAATTTAAACTATCTGCATCAGCACTTGCTTACAAACTCTATGGTACATGCCAGCCACCGGGGGCTGGCACGGAACCCAGAAGACAGCTGCTGATGACAACCTAAACCGACACATCTAGGGGGTGTTTGGATGTGCACTTTGAAAGTCATTATCTAGTTTCTGGTTTTCAGTAACCTACTTCTGCTGAGAATTCTGATTTTTGCAAAGTAATTTGAAATTTTGTGATGTTCTTATTTTCGCAAACCAAAATGAAACATTTCTTTTTGAATCGAGTTCTTGGCCATTTTTGGGTGTCTTGCATGAACGAGGAATATTAAAAGATTGACTCACAAATTTTGGTGCTATTTTGTCAAAAATTCTAAGAAGGAAAACATTTGTTATATAGCCCACTCAGAAAGGTAGAATAGGAACTTCCCCATATTTTTGTCTATTGCTTGAAAAACGAGATTTGCTAAAAAAAACACTATCAAAAGTGACTATTACAACTTCAAAAAGTAACTATTAAAGCAAAATTGCCTAATTTTATATTTATTCAATCTAACATAATCACTCTCAACATACACATTCAAGCACCCCCTGATCACATACATGCAGTATGACTAAATTTTATAATATTAACCTATATGCAACCATGTATCTCGACCCTCTCCTAACCATTCCATTTTAAGATAGGTTAATGCCATGCAGTAAATGCAGAAAAGTAAATAGTACCTGATAGCATAGCCGACACCGAAAGAATTTCGTTCGAGCAGTTGAACTCAGGGCTTACTACAAGCATCTTCCCCATTTGAGGATCTAGCGGGAACTCGCTCATGATTTCACCCAGCTTGGTCAAGTTTCCTTCATCATCTAACGCTCCCAAATAATTCAAAACCTCAAGTGCACGCATCAAAGTCTCAGGGGCAGGTGGGTCCATGAAATCAAAATGAACTAAATCATCAATACCAAGTTTCTTCAGAGTAAGAACTGTATTTGCAAGGTTCGATCGAAGAATCTCGGGGTAGGTTTGTGGCTGAAGATCATTATTGAAACTTCTCTCTGTGTATAATCTGAAACATTTACCCGGTTGTGTTCTTCCAGCACGACCTGACCTCTGATGAGCACTCGCCTTTGATATTGGAGAAACCAACAATGACTCGACACGTACACGTGGATTATAAACTTTCTGCTTTGCAAAACCAGGGTCTATCACATAAACTATTCCATCAATGGTTAGAGACGTTTCTGCAATGTTTGTTGATATTACAATCTTCCGACCAGCAGGACCACCTTCGGTTACTGGAGGTGGAGCGGGCTCAAATATCTTCTGCTGCATGGCTGGTGGGAGTGTCGAATAAAGAGGAACAACTTTCACAGGCCCCACTTGGTCTCCCATGTTTCCAACTTCTTTGTTAATCTTGCGACACGCGTCTTCAATTTCCTCCTCTCCAGTAAGAAAAACAAGAATATCACCAGGAGGCTCACACATATGTATTTGTACAACTGTTCGGATTGCAGCTTCAAGATAGTCCCTCTCAGGTTCTTGGGTATAAAAGATCTCAACAGGATGAAGTCTACCAGGAACTTTCATCAAAGGTGCACCGAAGAAATACCCCTGAAACTTTTCGGCTTCAAGTGTAGCACTCATAACAACTAATTTAAGATCAGGTCTGTTTTTCAGCACTTCCTTTAAAAGCCCGAATAAGACATCAGTAGCCAACGTTCTTTCGTGAGCCTCATCAAGAATAATCACCTTATACCTCTCGAGAAGTGGATCTGTCATGGCTTCTCTTAATAGCATACCATCTGTCAAGTACCTATAGACACCAAATTAATAAATATCAGTAAAATTACCAAACGAAAAGATCTGAAAGCGATGAAATTGTATTAGTATTACTGAGACTTACTTCAAGACGGTTTTGGTGCTGCTGACATCTTCAAAACGGATGCTATAACCTACTTCATCTCCAATTGTAACATCCATCTCCTCTGCAACACGACGAGAAACAGACATTGCAGCCACTCTACGTGGTTGGGTGCAAGCGACCATGAACTTCTTGCGTTTATCAGCACTCTCTAGTTCAACAGCTTCCAAGACAAATTGAGGAATCTGTTGGTCACAATGAAGGTATTTCAGAATTAGAAACTCAATAAGTTGGTTATTAGCAAAGTAGCAAGCAAAATATTATTCTGCGTTGTGAGTAGCTATACAACCATCTAAAAACACGTGCATATCTGAATAAACCAAGATCTAAACAGGGTAGTAGCAGTTTTAAAACTTTTTCCGAAAGATTTACTTCCTCCTAATAAATGGTCTTGAACTACCTATTCAAACAAAAGGGCCTAAGAACTACAACATCACTTCCTAATGAAATCATTGGCAATACATAGCACTGAGATACCAAATCAGCAACCAACGTAAAAGCAAAAACCACTAAAACCCTTCTTTACTACTTAACCGTCTATACCGGTTTCTAAACCAAACATGACTTGTTTCAGATATAACTAACATCACGTCCGACGTCCATGGTTATGTTTATTTTAAAATATGTAGCATAAAATTATCAAGCGCATACTAGTAACTTGATTCCTAAACATTCACTTTAAAAACAATTCCAACCGCTTATTTAACCTGTGTATCCGCTTATCATCTTCCAATACAGCAAATAATCATTTTTATTTTAGTGTTTGAATAATAGCGCTTATACAACTGCTAATTCAATTTCTTATATTTCTTAATAACCGCGCATTATGTAATAACATCTTAAAGGGGTTTTTTTTGGATTAGCTTATTTTACGGGCTTAATGAAATTTGGAAAAAAGCCGATAAGCTCACTTTTTATAAGCTTATGAGCTTATTCTGCTAAGTTTATGGCCGTAGGCCATAAACTCGTCCCGCCAAGCTCATAAGCCATAAAAAGTAAGCTTATTAGCTTTTCCAAAATTTCAATAAGCCCGTAAAATAAGCTGATCCAAAAAAAACACCCCTTTAAGATGTTATTACATAATGTGTAGTCATTACAAGATAGTGGTAGGATTAAAAGGTAAAAAAAACTAAACCAAAAAAACCCTTTTATAAAAAAAGTAAAAAAAAAAATTATTTATACCTGAGTGGTTTTACCACTACCAGTTTCACCAACAAGGATCAAAGTCTGATTCTCCTTCAAGACCTTCAAAAACTCATCTTTCTGATGCCAAACAGGCAAAGTCTTCCTCTTTTCAAGAATCTCATAATACCTTTGGGAATAAGGTCTTCCATTCCAAGGGTTGATTCCGGATATAGCGTTGGTTTTGACCTTTGCCGTTACGCTCTCGTCGACCACGTCGAAGAGGCTGACCTTGCGTTTGCGTTCGGTGCCCATTTGGGTTGGGGGTTGGGTTGGGATTAGGGTTTGATGGAAACGAAACCCTAGTTTTTTGGTTTTGGGTAAAAAGGGAGAGGGGTCGGCTTATGGGTTATATAGTATATAAGTATTTAAGATCGGAATCTTATCGAGGATCGTTTTCGGTTTTAAAAAATTGGTGATTTGAACACGTTAGTGTATAAGTATAGGGGGTGTTTTTTTTTTACTTAATGGGGAAAGATAGTGGAACCCACAAATTTAATATTATTATTTTGTTAAAAGGGACCCACTTTTTCCACTAATGGGTCTATATCCCAAGGCAAAAAATTTAAGCCCCTCCCCAATAAGATGTTCATATAGATGTGGGCTCCACACATCCTCTTAGCTAACAAAAAAAAGAAACAACCCCTAAGTATCATGTGACATATGTATAACTGTTTACTATATGGTATGAAGTTTATAAACTTAAAAGAATTGTGCAAATCATCTCTCTAGTCTCTAACATAAGCATTGTAATTACTAGCTAATGAAAGTAAATTTAAAGCTTAATTTGATGAAGATCGGAGAATTTAAAAAAATAATAATAAATAATTAATTAATTAAAATAAAAAGAAAAACTTTTAAGGAAAAAAGGTAAGATAAAAGCTTAATATAGTCGCATGCACTAGATTAGCCGACGTTTCTATTGTCGTATTGTCTTTTAAGTTTTAACCACTTAGTTGTATCGTTTAACTTTGTCACGATATTAAAATAGAGCGTAAGTGATTAATGAAGTAAAAACTAAAGATCAATTTAATCAACATTAAAGGAAAAATGACTTTTAAGGAGAAAACCAAAATATATAAGTGGCTGAAAGTTTTTGTTATTATTGTTTAATTAAGTCCAAAACCGTTAAAAATGAAGTAACCTTACATTTAACTTTGTGGTATAATATAAGGGCGTCCAAAAAACCGAGGAACCATACTAGTACTGACTAGGAACCAAACCATATATTAGAACCATGGTAAGTTTCTTGGTTCTTGAAATTCCAGATTTTTGGTTCTCGGGATGGTTCGGGTACGAACCGCGCAGTTCCAGTAGTTTCTCGAAAAAAACCCGACTCTTGTTAAAGTATGGAATTTATATATGGTTTGTTTGCTACTTTGTGTACATAACTACATACAACCTTTTACGAAAATAAATAAATAATATGAAAACTACCCGTTACTAAGCCGTAAAAAAAAATCTAAAGCCTACAAAATATAGTGAACCGTCTGGTTTCCGGTCCGACGGTTCGACCCGGATCGACCACCGGCGGTTCAATCCGCAGCAAAAACCCGACTTACAACGGATCGGTCAACTCTCCAGTCCGCGGTTCAACCGGACGGGTCGAATCGAGTTTTAAAACATTGGTATTATATTAATAAGATGTGTTTAGTTCAGATTTTAGTTTTAGCAGCTTTCACAAGTACAAATCGATATTAGTATATGATAGAACCTATATGGCATATCAAATATTTAAAAAGAAAAAAAATCTTACGAGCGTTTTAAAAAAGTAGGTTGTGTAGGTTGGGGTTGAAAAGACGGAAGTGCCCTCGAGTTAACGGCCAAAACTAACGTCCGTCCTTTGTCCATCCGGTCAAAGGACGGGTCAACTCAAAATGAACAACCACATGAACGATTGGTGTACTTTTTGAGAGTTAAACACGAAACTTGCAACTTTGGCCTAACTTTTTGAGAGTTAAATTATAAATGATTTAAAAATGACTTAAATTACTTTTTGTACTAAACGATGAAACAAAAGAGAAAGACGAACAATAATAACCTTCCGATAACCAATTCATCATTAAAAAAAATTGAACCACTCATTGATCCACCAGAAGCATACATTTAACCATATAAATAATATAGCCACTTGAATTATATATCTTAAACGAACTCATTCTAATTCTATTCGGCACATGAATGCGGTCAATAATGTTCATGAATAATTAAGTACAAATTTAAATGACGGCTAAATAAAAAACTAATCCACACGAAGGTTTTCCATGTCATTTAAAAGCTCATGAAGCATTGCAGCAGACTGACATGCATGGTCCTCGGGATGCCTTTCCATATCTAGTTTTGCCTCCAGCATCTTTACCTTTGCCTCCAATATCTGTATATTTAGAGACAAGAGCTTGCAATTTAAGCATTCGGCCTTTTCAAGACTTGGTGCAGATACACGTCCATAATCTTGTTTTGCTTCACATTGGGGAAAGTTTTCAAGATCATAATAGTGTGGAGCGATATCAACAAGCCTGAAAACAAAAACACCAAAAAAAACAAAAGATTTGGTAATCGACAGAATGGAAGTGACGGGTCAGATGATAATCACTTTCGACTGATATATGGGTTGATCAGGCCCCTAATATTTATATCCCAAACGAGTAGAACTTAGAAAACTCGACTAAAATGGCAACATGCCAAACATATAGACAGTCACCAACAATGTTTTCAACTGTTGAAATCCTTATAATCTGTTCCTATTATATAACTTCAGTTATTACTTTAGAAAAATAACTTCTTATAACCAAACAAAACTGAAGTGTGGAAATGAGCGTGTTGATAAAGCCCAACGGGACACAACCCACTTGGACCAGTTCCATTACTCGTAAATCACACATTTTGACCCAGTACTAATCGTGGTCTTTTATTTATGAGAATCGAAGGGCAATGGCCACAAAAATAAACAAGAGGTAGACAAATAAGAAAAAAAACAGTTCATAGTGAAAAATGACTAACCATTCACCACGAACATCAGTAACAGTGCGTATAAAATTCCTACTTGTTAACACATATTCGTTATAAATAACCCATTCCGGCTTGTGATCCAAACAATTTGATGGGTGCAAATGAACAACCTGCAAATCCAAAATCCATGTAAGCTTTACCACACATAAAAAGAATGCATATGTTATATACAGCAGGTAAAGAGAAAAGCAACAAACTTGATTGTCTTTCACGGTCAAATAGTGTCCAGTGCGCTCCAGACGGGCAACCTGCATGAAGTACCCTGCCAACATAGCTTTTCTGATGTTGATATAGTAGTCACGGCTGTTAAAATCTGTGCTGCATAACTTGAGGTTGAACCTCGCCATTATACGAGCCAGCTGTTGCCTCACATTATCTGCAGATTTGAGCACCCTATGATTCACAAAGTTCTCGTAACACCATGAAGGATCTTCATCTGCAAGCACACACATATAAAGTAAATACATTATTCAGGTGTTCCTTTTAAAATTTCTACGCCCAAGGGTTTTTTTGCATAAGTTACAACCTACTTTTTCACTGGTCCCATTTTAGTCATTAACTATTTGGTTGAACATCTGTGTCATTAGAGAATGGTTTTGTGTCCCGTTAGATAAAATATCAACCATTTCACACATAAATTTAACAATTTTGATATAAAATTCATCATTTCCAGAAGTCAGTTTTAACATGGATTATTTCTACGAATGACCTAACTGAGACATGAAGCTATCTTTAAAGATAAGTACAATGACAAACACAGGAATGGAAAAGTAAGCTGGCATTTTATGCACAAAATAACAACATATATTAGAACACGAGTACTTACTATTTTGCTTGTAGGCGTGATATACGTTCAACAGCGTCAAATGGTCCCCATCAATGTGTCCAAAGCGAGCTTTTGCCTCGTCAGCAGCCTCCTGAGCTTCTCTAGGCCGGACAAAGCAATTGGGTACTAAAGAAAAAATTGGGTTATCACAGAAGAGGCCCACGGTGGTCAGTCAGCAGATTCATAGAGGTAAGATCACACCTTTGCTTCACGAGAAAGAATACTGAGAAATTTAAATTATCTGCATCGGCACTTGCTTACAAACTCTATGGTGCATGCCAACCACCGGGGGCTGGCATGGGACCCAGAAGACAACTGCTGATGACAACCTAAACCGACACATCTAGGGGGTGTTTGGATGTGCACTTTGAAAGTCATTATCTAGTTTTCAGTTTACAGTAACCTACTTCTGCTTAGAATTCCGATTATTAACGCAAGATAACTTGCATTACACTTATTTTTGGGGAACCCTTTAGAGCGGGGCATATGAAAAACTGTCCTACTTTCTAGAAACTTATACAAAATAACTCCATAGTTCGCAAACTACCATAATATCGCTTGGACATAAAATATGTAAGAAATATAGGATTTTTGCAAGTAATTTGAAATTTCATGATGTTCTTTTTTTGGCAACCCAAAATGGAACCTTTCTTTTTAAATTGAGTTTTTGGCCATTTTTGGGTGTCTTGCATGAATGAAGAAATCTAAAAATTTGACTCACAAACTTTGGGGTTATTTGTCTAAATTTCTAAGGAGGAAAACATTTGTTATATAGCCCACTCAGAAAGGGCTAGATTAGGAACTTCCCCATAATTTTGTCTATTGCTTGAAAGACACTATCAAAAGTGACTATTAAAGCAAAATTGCCTAATTTTATATTTATTCAATCTCACATAATCACTCTCAACATGCAGTCATGTACAAAATTTATACTACTAACCAATATGCAACAATGTATCTCGACCCTCTCATAACCAATTCCATTTTGAGATAGATTAATGAGACACGTGAAATGTAAAAGGCAGGAAAGTAACTTGTACCTGATAGCATAGCCGCCACCGAAAGAATTTCGTTCGAACAGTTGAACACCGGGCTTACTACAAGCATCTTCCCCATCTGAGGATCTAGCGGGAATTCACTCATGATTTCGCCTAACTTGGTCAAGTGTCCATCATCATCTATTGCTCCCAAATAATTCAAAAGCTCAAGTGCACGCATCAAACTCTCGGGGGCAGGTGGGTCCATGAAATCAAAATGAACTAAATCATCAATACCAAGTTTCTTCAGAGTAAGAACTGTATTTGCAAGGTTCGATCGAAGAATCTCGGGGTAGTTTTGTGGCTGAAGATCATTATTGAAACTTCTCTCTGTGTACAATCTGAAACATTTGCCCGGTTGAGTTCTTCCAGCACGACCTGACCTCTGATGAGCACTTGCCTTTGATATTGGAGAAATCAACAAAGACTCAACACGTACACGTGGATTGTAAACTTTCTGCTTTGCAAAACCAGGATCGATCACGTAAACTATTCCATCAATGGTTAGGGACGTTTCTGCAATGTTTGTTGAAATCACGATCTTCCGACCAGCAGGACCACCTTCTGTTACAGGAGGTGGAGCGGGCTCAAATATTTTCTGCTGCATAGCTGGTGGGAGTGTCGAATAAAGGGGAACAACTTTCACAGGCCCCACTTGGTCTCCCATATTTCCGACTTCCTTTGTTATCTTGCGACAAGCATCTTCTATTTCCTCTTCTCCAGTAAGGAAAATGAGAATATCACCAGGAGGCTCACACATATGTATTTGCACAGCTGTTCGGACTGCAGCTTCAAGATAGTCCCTTTCAGGTTCTTGGGTATAAAAGATCTCCACAGGATGAAGTCTACCAGGAACTTTCATCAAAGGTGCACCGAAGAACCCCTGAAACTTTTCGGCTTCAAGTGTAGCACTAATGACAACTAACTTAAGATCAGGTCTGTTTTTCAGCACTTCCTTTAAAAGCCCGAATAAGACATCAGTAGCCAGCGTTCTTTCGTGAGCCTCATCAAGAATAATCACCTTATACCTCTCGAGAAGTGGATCTGTCATGGCTTCTCTTAATAGCAAACCATCTGTCAAGTACCTATCGATACCAAATAACAAATATCAGTAAAATTACCAAACGAAAAGATCTGAAAACGAAAAAATTGTATTATTATTTGTGAGACTTACTTCAAGACGGTTTTGGCACTGCTGACATTTTCAAAACGAATGCTATAACCTACTGCATCTCCAACTGTGACATCCATCTCCTCTGCAACACGACTAGATGCAGACATTGCAGCCACTCTACGAGGTTGGGTGCAAGCGACCATGAACTTCTTGCGTTTATCAGCACTCTCTAGTTCAACAGCTTCCAAGACGAACTGAGGAATCTGTTGGTGAAAATTAAAGTATTCAGAATTCGAAACTCGATGAGTAGGCTTTTAACAAAGAAGCAAACAAATATTATTCTGCGTTGTGACTAGCAATACAACCATCTAAAAACACGTGCATATCTGAATAAACAAATATCTAAATGGGTGGTAGCATTTTTAAAACTTTGTCCGAAAGATTTACATAGCACGCAGATAAAAACAGCAAGTGAGCAACCAGGCCAGACGCGTAAAAACAAAAACCACTGGTAATATAAAAGAGCTAGCAATTAGGAAAGTATTAGTCAAGTAAAATATTCTTCAAAGCTTGCATTTCGGTTGTAACAGAACATATTGCATAAGATGGCGTTTATATAAGATTAATGTTGCTTGAAGCAAAAATGATCACTTCTAATGATGCAAGTACTTGACAAAATTCAATCCTTAACTTATTACTCCGTATATCTTAAGGTGTTCGGGATCGCTTATTAAAACTGCTTTTATAATTGTTTGGATAACAGTAAACTGCTTATGATCGGCTTATTCAAAGGTAACTCTAAATAAGTTTCGGCTTATATCACAATAAGCTCATAAGCCAATTCTATGGGCTTGTGAAATATAAGGCAAGAACATTAAATATCTTATACAATAACAGCTTAAAGGGGTGTTTTTGGATTAGCTTATTTTACGGGCTTAATGAAATTTGGAAAAAAAAAGCCGATAAGCTCACTTTTTAAAAGCTTATGAGCTTATTCTGCTAAGTTTATGGCCGTAGGCCATAAACTCGTCCTGCCAAGCTCATAAGCCATAAAAAGTAAGCTTATTAGCTTTTCCAAAATTACAATAAGCCTGTAAAATAAGCTGATCCAAAAAAGCACCCCTTTAAGATGTTATTATAATGTGTCAGTATTCAAATTCTTATTTAAGTATTCATTAAGACGCTAAATATTATATATAAAAAACTAAACCAAAAAAAAGCCCTTTAATAAAAAGTAAAAAATATTTATTTATACCTGAGTAGTTTTACCACTACCAGTTTCACCAACAAGGATCAAAGTCTGATTCTCCTTCAAAACTTTCAAAAACTCATCTTTCTGACTCCAAACAGGTAAAGTCTTCCTCTTTTCAAGAATCTCATAGTACCTCTGAGAATAAGGTCTACCATTCCAAGGGTTGATGGTTGTGACCTTTGCCGTTATGCTTTCGTCAACGACGTCGAATAGACTGACCTTGCGTCTTCGTTCGGTGCCCATTGGTTTGATTAGGGTTTGATGGAAACCCTAGATTTAGCTTTTGGTTAAAAAGAGGGAGAGGGGAGCTTGTTTTGGGGTTTTTTTTTAAGGATTTTGGGTAAATAACTAAATATAGCCGAACATATATGTTGGAGGAAAAGAAACATTCATCTGTCGGAGGAAAAGAAACATATATGTTTTTTATTTGTTAGTGCTAACTTTGTTAAAAAGAGGGAGAGGGGAGCTTGTTTTGGGTTTTTTTTTTAAGGATTTTGGGTAAATATAGCCGAACATATATGTTGGAGGAAAAGAAACATTCATCTGTCGGAGGAAAAGAAACATATATGTTTTTTATTTGTTAGTGCTAACTTTGTTAAAAATGACATTAGTTTTTACAAAACATATTTTAAAGTCTATTTTCTTTTTTTCTTTATTTTTTTTCCAAAAAATGAATGGAAGATTTTTCAATAAAAATTACTCAAATCTTTCTCTCCATTTTTTATCCTCTATTTAAAAGAACTGGAGAAAAAAAAATCTTGTTTCTTCCCTTTCTACTCAAATTTTAAATTGAGAACACAATATAAATGTGCACAGTGTTGAATTTTCTTATCTTCTGGCGCATTTGGTTTGCAATTGGAAATCACAATAGATATGGTTTAGATAGGATGGTGGAATAGAATTAAGTATATCAATTCTATTGTTTGTGTTTGGTATAAAGTTTAAGTTATAAGTATCACATCATAGGTATGGTCTCTAATTACTAAAAAATATATTGTAAAAAAATTATAGAAACAATCAAACAAGAGATTTACAGTAATAAATAAAATATGGTCCCACATAGAAATACAATTCAACATTTCAACCCATCTTTTTCACCCATAAATGAGGGTGTGGGTTTCAAACTCACTTTTTAATTTCATATCCACTAACCAAACAATAATAATGGATATCAAACTCATACCTTGATTTTGAAACATTTATACCAAACACACCCTTAGTCTAATAAAAAGAAGTGATATGCACGCATTAGTGTATAAGTAGTACAAGTATTATGTGACATGTATATAACTGTTTATGGCATGGTATGAAGTAAGGTTGGGCATAAAAGACTGTGGATCAGATCGAATCAGACCGATCGCACAGTATTTTTGTTCGATCTTCGGTCACCATTTTTCTCATACTCAATCTTCGGTCCAACCCACTCCGGTTTGGTCTTACGCAAAACCGATCATTATGCTTTGTTGGATGGGGCCATACCGATGAACCTAACCGGACCAACCCAAACATGGACCGAACATTTCGGTCCGGTCCTCGTTCCTGTGTTTTGGACCAAATCAGTTTTAGGTCTAGTCTGGTCTTGGTCGGTCCGGTCCGGTTTTCAGACCGTGATCAATCCTAGTATGAAGTGTGCAAAATAAAAAAATAACTATGCAAATCACCTTCCTAGCATAAAACATTGTAATTACTAGTTAATGAAAGTAATATTTGAAGCTTAATTTAATGAAGATCGGAGAAAAAAAAAGGTTTTAACGAAAAAGCTAAAACCATGCACTAGATTAACCAACGTTTCTATTGTCTTATATTCTTTTAANAAAAAAGGTTGTATCTTTTAACTTTGTCACGATGTTAAAGCAGAGCGCAAGGATTAATAAAGTAAAAAACTAAAGATCAACATTAAATACACGAGGCATTTTGACCCGTGAGATGCACCGGATTTATTTTTCGATAAACTATTGAACTTTTGCTTATGTTTAAAACTCAACTTTTTTATTTGTTATTCTAATTTACAAATGACTTCGAGCCAAAATTATGTACTTTTTTCCTTTATATTTCTTATTCAATATGATATTTTTAATATGCCGTATTTTGTTATTTTAGCAAAATCTTTTAATGTATCTGTTCAAATCGAATGTACTAATAGTCACCGCTACAAAAGAGCATTATTTTACCTTTATCGGTGACATTGTTTCTACCAACGCTGCTATTTTATACCCGCTGGAAGTTACGGTGTAACCCTATGAACTAGTTACGCCGTAGCCCAAAATTAAAAGCCGTAAAAATTATTAATTGAAAATCTCTACGCCGTAACCCCTACGATTGGGTTACGCCGTAGTTTGTCCTGGCATGGTATTTTTCTTAAAAGCATTTTGCACAATCGAGAAAATAAATCACGTACCTTAGACTCCATGCAACTGAAATCCTCATCCTACGAATGTCTTACCATAAACGCAGGATGCATCATGTATCACTATTCTAATGAATTCGGTCCTAAAAATCCATAAAGCACATATTAAGATTCACAATACGAAAAACACCTTAACTTACCAAATAAAACTGCTCCCCGGCAGCGGCGCCAAAAACTTGATGCGTTATTTATCCAGTTTTAAATTTATAAAGTAATAAGTACCTGGACTAACACATGCTAACGGGCAGTGTACCCGGTCATGTGAAGCATAGCCTAGGTAATCCGAGTGTCGTCCCTAAGAGCTGTTGGTCTAGTAATTAAGGTTTTGATTCGTTATAAAAGAATTTGTTGGCAAAATATAATTGTACGCTAAAAGAATTAAAGTAAAGAAGGAAGAAAAGAATGCCACTAAGCAATGGTTTAATTATAATGTCCCATGTCTCGCCTCTTTGCCCTATATAGTGGTAAAATTCATTAGGCTCAGTTGGTCAAATCGCCTGACCTATAATTCGTAAACCCGTACCTCCTTTGGTCAATTCAGCTGTATAGTCTAGTCTTAGCCGTTAAGCACCAACTATCTTACAGAATTATCTCTAGTATTTACAAATACTAAACCAAGAGTGGGTAGTCCTTTGGTCGATTCTTACTCAACCGCTAGATTCCCACATTTATTAAGTATCTCCACCAGAATACGTAGTCCTTTGGTCAATTCTTACATGAGGTGGTGTGTAATCCTTTGGTCAATTATTACACGCATCACAACCTACCAGACTAGGGTCCTTTGGTCAATTCAAACTATCATAGTAGGTACTACCCTAGCTTTAACACTACCGAAACATGAGGATCAAAGATAAGCTAATAAGATATCTATATAGAGAGAACAAAGACAAAGCACACCACCCAAACATAGTTAAGCATTAAAAATGAATTCACTGAATGATTAAATAAGAAGATCAGCTGAATTCAAAATCATAATCAACTAGAATTAAATATAGTTTAACTAAACGATTTGTCTTGACTATTGGAACTATTCTTCTTTCATCCTTTTTGTATCTCTTGTATTGGAGAGCTTTTCTCCCCAAACCCTAGTTGAGGTTTGGGAAAGGGGAGATTTCTGCTAATGCAGAAATTTTTGAGTATTTATAAATTCCTTTGGCACGACCAAGTTACCGCGTAACCATAAGTGAGTAGTTATGCCGTAACCCTCGTTTACACATGATTTAATCACTGACATTGTGATACCTACGGCGTAACTTTATCGATCAGGTTATGTTGTAACCTTCAAACTTGGTCCATACGTTTTTTCTTCTCTATTTCTACGGCGTAACCTCAAGAGTGGGTTATGGCCGTAGAATGCTCGTTAACATTTTTCCTCTTTCTACTCCGTAAATCTATTATCTAGTTATGACGTAATTTCCTTGAATGCTGAACTTGGTTAAGTCTTAGTATCCTTACGACGTAACTTCTATTAATGGGTTGCGCCGTAACCTTGAATAGTAGTGACTTATCCATGGAGTGATTAAATGAGTTACGGCGTAGGGTAATCGTGACATCTACGCCGTAGCTCACTTTTAATCAGCTAGCTCATTCGTAGTTTTGCTATTCTTCTATCATAGCTCGTGTTTCTTCGTTCCAAGGTCCATCGTTATCCTGAAATGAGATAATAGGTAACATGAGTATATTATCATGCAAAATTATACAAACAATGAGCAAATAAAAAAAAAAAAAAAAAAAAAAAAAAAAAAAAAAAAAAAAAAAAAGCGCAAATTATGGGGATATTTATGCTTAAAATTTCAAGAATATTTGATGTTATCACAACCCTCAATTTAGATGAAACAAAAAAGATTTATAACGATTTTTTTAACAACCAGCTCGCCATGGTACTCGAACCCGGGTCTTTTGACTCACAAAGATGTTTCAACCAGTTGAGCACTTTTGATTTGTTGTTATGTAATGGATTCAAATATATTTAAGCCTTCTTTGTGTTGGACCACATTAATACTTAACATTAAATACATGTGACTCAATCTTTTAATGTAAACGAGACGGCGTGGCCCGTGCGATGCACGGGCTTTGTTTCACATATTCTTTCCATCGTGTGTCTTTATTTCTTAGAATGATATAGCCCCTTTAACAATGTTTAATAACATCTTTAGATAATATCGCTCGCCTGATGAGATGTTACAATAATGACGCGCCCAATGCATTCTCTTTGTCTTCGAGGCTTTTAAACTTTCTCTTTCTCATGTCACACATATTTTATTGGTATTTGCAATAATATATTGCGTGTATACCTTTTCATGAAGGGGAAAAAATCTAAACTATTATAAGATATAAGATATACTAATTAATTAATTGATTATCGTTGAACAAAATTCAAAAGCCCATTTGCTCCCACGCAAATATATAAAACGCACGAAGAGAATGAAAGGAGTTGGCATTGTATTTAAAGTGAATGCAAATATAACACCACCATTTTCAAAGATATTGTTTCACAAATCAAAGAGACGACACAGGTTTCGATTCCATCTAATTTGCATGATATTGTTTCAATTTGTTGATATGCCTTTCTAGTAATAATATATATAGGCTTTAAGCTTTTATCTTCGATATCATTACCTTTTAATAATAATGAAAGTAAAATGCCGAATAGTAAGTATTTTATTACGTAACTTGTGTTCACCTTTTTATATAAGGTTGATAGATAAAATACTCAAGCAATATTTAAATCTCAAATGTTTAGTTGCACCCATTTTTTTCTTTAAAACATTTAATATTATTAATCCTTTAATAGATTCAATGTTTTTTCTTTTCTTTTCCTTTTTTAATTCGATAAGCAATAACATTAAAAGAGAAGTTTAAATTTCAAATTTCACATTTTTGAAGCCAAGTTTATTGGTTGATATTCCAGTTAATATTCCATTTTACAGTTTAAGAATATCGATATATTGAATTTTCAAATGCATTACAATGGCGTAAAGTTAAAATTATAATTGTAGTATAACTTAACATGTGAGAAGTGTCAAAGTAAATAAAAAGACTCAACGCATCAAGGGAAAATATAGATCGTTGATATTCAGGTTGCTTTGACACAGTGGGTGTATTTTCAATATTGTTAGGAATTTGTGGTAAGTTAATTAAAGCAAGTGTGTTTATAGAAAGTTATTACTTATTACAGCTATCACATTAAATTGGAAGGCCTAAAGGCTTATGTTATTATTATACAATTGGAAGAAATGAAGCTTTAGTGGAGTTTAATACTACTCATTTATCATTTTGTATTTGTATGCCTTAAATAAACGTAAAGAATAAAAATGGAATTTAAGACATTAAAAGCTCTATGGATGGGTCGGAAGGTAGAAATAAGAATGAATTTTAAGCCATGAGTTTAGATGTTACTTTTGCAATATATATCTCACATATGGCTTTGAAAACAAAATTCACAAACTTAATAACAAAGTGTATATTATAAACTTATAACAAAATTTACAAATTAAACGTTATAACAAAATTTACATAATAGACTTTATAACAAAATTAAAACAGTAAACATTATAACAAATTATACAATAAATTTTATAAAAAACTGAATAATATTTTTTCAGCAACTTTAATAATAAAGTAACAATACGGCAAGACCAGCAGTTCAGTCGGCAGTGGTTACTTTCGGCGAGACAACGGTGGTTAATGGCAGCAGCAGCGGTGGTGGCAATTTTTCCGGCAAGTCACCAGCAGCGATGGCATCCCGCGGCTGTTACAAATAAAAAACCAGATTTAATAAAAACTCATATCTACATATTAAACCTATAAATCTTTAAAAAAAAATTAAAAAAAAAATTAAAAAATTGATATAATATGTCCTTAGTTCAAGAGATATAACCAAATAAAAGTATGAAACCAGACAAAAGAATGATATTTAGAATGTGTCGAAGAAAATTAAACCTCTCAAAAAGATATATGAAGGAAACTGAATAATCAAAAGAGGATGATGGAGGGTTTTATAATGGATGATGGAGGGTTTTATAATGGGGTTGACTAAAGAGACATGAATATGAGTTCGACACTTAGTTCTCACATGTTACTATATTTATGCAAGTATTGATGTTCCGTAAAAGTTGATTAAACAATTACACAATGAAAGTTATCATTTATGTGGTTTTTGGATTGAAGTCGGCGGCAACTTTTCTTTTAACGCGCCGACCCAAACAATAACTCACATCTTTTTTTTATTAAAGTCGGCGGCAACTTTTCCGGCGATTCAATAGCGGCGATGAAGAAGGCTCGTTGCTGCGCGTGAATGATACAACCAAAAATAACCCAAAATAAATTAATCGAAACTCATAACTATATATAAACATCAAGAAAAACTTTCATAATTCTAGATCTATGAAAGGAAAAAAAAAGCTTTAGATCTATGAACAAAAGCCTTAGATCTATGAAGAAAAACTTTAGATCAATTACAAAAAACCTTTGGTGATGGTGGTTTACTTCGGTGGAGATGACGCTCGGTGAAGGTGAAGGTGAGTCCGGTGGTGTGGTTGGCGGAGGAGAGGTGGTGCTGTGTGTTTTCTTCTTGAAGTTTGTTGTTGGGAGAGGGTTGGTATGTGTGTTTTTATATAAGCAGTGTATAGCAAATTAATGATTCATAGTAATAATAAGTGAGGCTTTACGTGTATAGCAAATTAATGATTCATAATAATAATAAGCGAGGCTTTACACATTCAGCTTCTTCTTGAGTTATGTATTCTTAAAAGCTTCAAAATAAGCTTTTACATTAGCTTAAACCACTTATTGAGTTTCTTGGCTTGTTGCATTAATGCTAACATTCAATATGGGAACTCAATCTTTATATATACGAGTAATTCAGACCCGTGCGTTGCACACGGGCTCTATCTAATTGGTCCTAGTGTAATGTGCAGTAATTTTTTTTGTTATTAGACTTTTGTAAGTATGGCCTTAGTTGATCGGTAAATTTTATATTTAAAACTTTTATGACATATTAGTAGTTATTTATAAAGTTTATATTTTGTATTTATTCTCAAGATTATAATATTATATTTAAACTTTTTATGGCATATTAGTAGTTATTTATAAAGTTTAGATTTTGTATTTATTCTCAAAATTGTAACATCTCTATATTTTGATATAAAACTAATATGTAATCTTCGGTACATATTTTCGTCATTATATATCTAAGTTGTGATTGTATCACATCTTTTCTAAGCATGACACACATTTAAAATAGTTTATTGACATGTAAGCTTCGGCACTTATTTTCATCATTATATATCTAAATTGTGATGGTATCACATATTTTCTAAGCATAACACACATTTAAAATAGTTTATTGACAATAAGTTCATAAGTTGTAATGTTACCACAAATTTTGTTGGTCAATAAGTTCCTAAGTTGTGATGTTACCACAACTTTTGTTAGCATGGCATGAAAAATGTTGGTGCCTTTATTTCTGTCAGTTTTAATTGAGGTCGAGTCAAAAACTATGTTTGCCACTAATTTTTATCATAAATAACTTGGGCGGCCTTAGGACCCGTGCGAAAATGATTGTGTAAATTGTCGGGTTGTTAGTATGATTGTGAGACCCAAATATACAACAATAGTTTATTGACATTAAAAGAGTATATGTGAAGAGACTTTTTTCAAGATGTTACATTGAAAAGAGTCTCTTCACATGTAATTTTTTAATATGTATAAGTTACATAATTATTTTAAATATGAAGCGATGACATTAATGTTGGAGACCTTTTATATTCATCCCCGTGCGATGCACACATGTTTGGAATGTCTCAGAACCCATGCAATGCACACATATTGGATCTAATTGTTTTTTTTTGGAAATGTTCGGGACTAATTTTCGGTTCATGTTTGAAACTATCATTTTTTGTGAAAGACGGACTTTGTTGTTCAAATAAATGACATTATTAAAAGCGAACTATAAAACAAATTTTATTTTTAACAAAACTATAAAAACCTAAAACAAAAGTAATTAGTATATTCAAGAGTATAAATTATAACTCGTATAATAAAAAAATCAGATCCAATGACCCATGTCTGAATCATAAACCCGCTCCAATCAATCAATAGACCCCACATTTAACTAAACACAATTTTCTTCTCCTTTATATACTTCTTCGATTTAGAGGATTCTCATTGTTAAGATGATAGTGTGAAGATATTTTTATTATATACTACCCCATTTTCAATATGTAACATCGGCAAAATTTACACAGTCATATCAAACATCAAAGTCATGCAATATTCCAAGACGTTTAATTAAGAAAGTGACATTAACACACGGCAAAACAAAAAACTACATTAAGAGCAAAAATATTAAAATGCACCAACAAAGTGTAGTAATAATTATTGACTAAAAATTGAATGTTCGTCGCATTATTTTCAATAAACTTACTTGCTAACGAATCAATAGTATTA
>LBNU01015678.1:154997-186657 GCA_014162995.1 Artemisia annua
TGCAAGACTTCAATACTTGATGTGACAACACTTATTAAAAGACCTAAGTCACATCAATTTAGCTATGCATTGATTCATGTCAAGTTAAACATAAAATATATTCATGAATGAATATTTCTAAAGCTTTCATTTAAACAATATAAAACAAGTTCATGTTTAAATAGAAATGCAAAGCTTAGTTATATAAGACTTAGAAACTAAAGTGATGTTTTATTACAAGCTAAAGTTTGTATCTTGTTATTAACAAAACTTAGCAAAGATCGTTAAAATATAAATAACGTTTTTAGGCGATATTTGTATTAACACATGTTTTTGGATCTTTCTTTATCAGATAGTCATACGCATTTGGGTTGGCTTTTTTGATTTTCTCCATCACTTTGTTAAACCTTCCAATGTGTGTAGCCTTTGAAGCACCCCAAAACATTAACCTGAACTCAAGACCACTATACAGCTTCCTAAACCCTTCATAAATGTGCCTCGCACATTGTCTGTGCTCAGCGTGTGGCATAACCTCTTTTACGGCTTCAATCAGTCCCTAACACGCAAATATGTGATAACAATATAAGTAACATATCAATGAAATACAAGTAACAAATATAATAACAGTTAACATTATCTTTGAAAATACAAGTAACATATAACAATATACATATTTACCTTGTGTTGATCAGACATGAGGGTCAATCCTTTACCAGTAGGCATATCAAGATCATCCCCAAGTAAGTCCAGAAACCAACTCCAATTGTCTTTGTTTTCCACATTGACCACTGCCCATGCTACAGGAAATATGTGATTGTTGGCATCGCGACCAATGGCAGTCAAGATCTCACCTGAATTTGGTTTCTTAAGAAAACACCCATCTAGAGCTATAATCTTTCGACAACCCAATTTCCAACCATCCTTCAAACCCTTTAAACATATGTAGATTCTATCAAAATAGGTTTTATCATCTGGATTTACAGTTACTCCAATCTTGACAGTAGAACCTGGATTTGTTTCTAAAATAGCTTTCCCATATGACCTAAGATAACCGTAATGGTCCTCATTAGCTGTTTCCCCTTCATTCAAAGCCCACCTTTTAGCAGTCCTACAAACATTTGGGCTAATAATGCACTTGTATTTCTTCATGACTAACTCAGCTATTTCATGCAACTTAATCTCAGGATTTTGCCTAATCTTACTACCAAAATGCTTACCCACCCATTTGTAATTAACTAATGATCCATACTTAAAATGCCTAACACATGTATGTTCATCAACCATCGATACTACCTGAAAAGATTTCTCGGTGGTCATCTCCNTTGTGACCTTTTTGTTGACAATTTGAACATGTCATGGTTACGCCAGTCCTAGGTACCCTGTTTGTTGTTTTGTTTTCATGGGCTGCCCTAATCCTTTTCTTTCTAGGCCTACCAGGCATTTTCTTAGTTTTAGGTGGCAATATCCTAGACATATCACTAGTGTCAGGCCAAAAGGTCATACCTCCAACTGGATTCAAATATTGGTGGTATGCATCATGGAAACTTTTTTTCCTAAAACATGGTGGTACATTCTCCTCAGCGTACCTATTGATCTTGAATATAACTGCAATTTCATGAGCACAAGGCAAACCTGAGAGTTGCCATAATCGACAAGAGCATGTTCTACGCTGCTCATCAACACCAAAAGCTTCAGAGCCGTTCCTCACTTCAAACATGCTACCAGTAGGAATAACATGCCAAAACCTGTATTAAAGAAACAAATTTTGTTATGACAGATAATTACAATGTAATTTGTAAGTTATGTTGTAAAGATGATGCGATTAAATATATACCTCACTTGATCTTTGGTTATTTCTAACCTTTTCTGTATCTCGGGATTTTGCCTAATCTTACTACCAAAATGCTTACCCACCCATTTGTAATTAACTAATGATCCATACTTAAAATGCCTAACACATGTATGTTCATCAACCATCGATACTACCTGAAAAGATTTCTCGGTGGTCATCTCCTTACCATAACATCTCCATGGACATTTAGAAGTAGGAACCTCTTGACTGCTTGGGTATCTTTTCCACTTGCTTTGTTTACCTTTCTCAGGATCTTTGATCCTTTCTGGTCTTAAACCACACCTTGCAATGAGTTGTTTATGTGAACTTCTGTAGAACTATAGAGAGAAACCGTTGGCAAGACCATAGTAAGTAAGGCATTCTTTCAGTTGCTCAACATCTGTGAACTTCTCACTAACCTACAAGCAAAAAAAACAGAAACATATTACTACAAGTCATGGGAATGGGTTGAACTTCAAGTAAAGTATAAATAGTAATGTATTACCTTGGGTTTTTGCATCCTCCAATGAGTGTCAGCATCATGTATGGGAAAATTTTCAACTTTAGACTCAACAATAGTGAATGGATCAGTCGTATCATCACTATTACTACTCAACTTTCTGATTAACTCACCCATAAATTCTTCATGCTCAATCACAGTCTCACTATCACCAACTCTATAAACCCTCTTCTGCCTAACCCCACTTGAAGTACCTTCATCTGCTTGCTTTCTTTTAGACTTACGTTCCTTCTTTGATTCAGTTCTTCTCTTCCTAAGTTCTCGCAGATCTTCTTCACCCTCTGATAGGTAGTCAATGGACTTATCTGAGTACTCGCTCTCACTATCACTATACAAACTAAAGTCAATGCCTAGTGATGCATCACTTTCAGTATCACTACTTGTATCACTTTGCATTACACTTGGGTTTTCATTTTCTTGAATAACTATCCCCTTATTCCTACGAATAGGTAATTTAGGAGGACGGTTTTTATCTGCCATTATGCCTTTGCCCTTATCCACGGCTTTCTTAACTGTATTACTAACATCATTGCCCTTATCCAAGCCTTTACCCTTTTCAAACAACTTACGCTTAATACTAGGGTTTGGGCTGCCCTTTTTCCCCAACAACTTACGCTTAGCAATAGGGCTGACAACTAGATCCCTAAGAGGGGTATCCTCATCATCATCCACACTATTCACTACAACATCATCATCAACCACATTTTCAACAGCTACTTTCTTATTAGGTCTTCTTAACTTTTCTGGTGTATAACGTTTTTGCGCTTCATCTTCAGCCCATTCAATTAGTTCATCAACAGTCATGTTAGAGGCATCTTTTACCATAATTTCATGAATTCTCAACCTAGATGTGTCCCCATCCCCCTCATATTGTTCCATGCAAAGGTTTTTAAAATAATACTCAGCCAAGTTTTGGTGAACATGAGTCAAATATACATCTAATTTCCCATATGAATCAGCAAATGTATACATTGACTCAAGATCAACATCAGTTTCTACAATTTTCAATCCTACTTCTAGGTCACATCCTGGTAAGCAGAAATACAAACCAGTAAATCCATCTGTCCTAGCAGTAAGATTCTCACACAAACCCTTATAATCGAATTTCTTGTCCTTAAAAATCCTTAACTCATTAACTATCCCGTTTTCATACCTTAGTGGATGCAAGTAAAAAACACCATCGTGGTGTACATTAAACAACCATGACCATGAATCAGATCCAGGTGCGGGTGCCATCCTATCAAAAAAATTTAATGAAAAAAGTTATAAAAACCCTAATCCGTACAAAATAAAAAACATTAAATAAAACAAATTAACACAGGGGACAAAGAGAATATAGCAATTCGTACCTTTTGCACCTATCAATTGCAGAGATTTATTGAATACGACAATCAATTGTAAAGTTAAAAAATTAGGGTTTTGTCGGGGAGAAAGAGGAATAATGAGAGAGAAAGTGGTCCTGGATATGGTGTTAGTGTGAGAGAGAAACTCATTTTGTAATATATGTTTACACACGTGGATTTTACACCGTGTATAATAATTACACACGTGGAAATGTTTTTAATACATAAATTGAAGATGCAACCGGCAACAGGTGAAACAAGTAACTTGCTACACACAATGGACGAAATTAGCAAGTTCAGTATATACATTGGGAAAAAAAAAGAAAGCTGCACACAATGAGAAAAAGTGGCAAGTTAAATACATTTTTAAGTAATTTGCCCTTTTTAAGTAATAAAAACATCATGTATTCATGAGTTACGCAATGAATCATGTCAAGTATTTCATTGTCTTCCTTTATGACATCCTAGAACACTTATGCATAATGCATATGAGGTTGTGGATACTAAATTAAAACTACGAATTGTAAATTAAGTTGATCTTAATATCAAGTTCTCATATACGCACAAGGTTATAAAGCAGCGCGAATTATATAAGTAGTCACTAGACTTGATGCGATGCAAATTGCAAAATTTTGTAATAGACCCTCGCTTGTCATCATGGGCTCAAAAATATAAACATTGACTCAAAGCCCAAAAAATATCTAGTGGTACCTACAATTCAATCATGGGCTTTGCCTACGCTTCATTTTGTTTACAACTCAATATGCCTACAAAATAACGAGGGGTGTTCACAAATCGGGTAGAATCAAGAACTGAACCGAAAAACCGAATCGAATTTGTAATCGAACCAAAATTTTTAAAATCGAACCGAACCGAATTAGATTTTCGATTTTTGGTTTGGATATAGTTTTAGCAAAATGTAAACCGAATCAAACCAAAAAACCGAACTGAATTTGTCAAAACCAAACTGAACCGAATTAGATATTCGGTTTAGATATGATTTTAGCAAAATGTAAACTGAACCGAACTGAAAACCGAATTCATGTAAATATATATTTTTTTATATATTTATATACATAAAAGACGATTAAAATGTTTTCATGATATAAATTAAGGGTAAATTGCAAATTTCGTCCTTAATGTTTTCGAAAATTGCAAGAAAACCACCGAAAAAAATTCAAAATTGCCAACGAAGCTGACGTGGCATGCAAAATAGCTAACGGAAGCTAACGGTCGTTAGTACCCCTCGTTAAGTGGCCTCACCTGATTAATAAGTACCTGAGGATATTATCGTCATTAATTGTTTTCCGCCTAATACTACACTCACCTGCCAAATATCACATAACCCCCGTAAACCCTTAAACCTTATTTTGATCTAAACTTAGTTTCATTTTTTTTCCTTAAAGTTCTTAAACACTATCCAAAATCAACAAGATCTTAAATGGTGGCTCGTCCGTTTGGGCAAAATCGCGCATGAAATTCCCCGATCCCTAATCTAGCTTATGTTTATGGTATGTTTGGTTCCTGTTAATTGTTATGATTTTTTAGTTCAGTATCATGTTAACATCATGCATAATATGAGTAAAAATTAGTTTACGTTTTACTTATAGATATTAGTCTGTTTTTTTTGTTCTTAGGGTGTGTGTTGATGTTTATTCTTTTTACACACGATCATACCGGTGGAGATTTTACCTCACTACCAGGATGGATATATAGTTTTCCCGTTATAGATTGGTATCATTTGGTTGATTCTGAGTATTTTTCGCTTGATGAGTATGATGCATTGTTAAATGACATAGGTTTCAAGGATGGTAGGATTTTATTCTTTGAGATTCGGGTGTATGGGGATAGCTTTAAAGTACATTTTCAACAAAATAAACGTTATTTGAGTCATCTTTGGTATGTTGACAAGTAAATTTCGAACTCTACTGATCGATCATCATAAATAACAAACCTTCACGATTACGAATTATGTAAATATCTGGCATTCTTCTAAAAGAAAGGTGAAAGCCAATAAAAACCAAAGAGGATATGATACACATTTTTAAAGTGGTATAGTCGTTTATTTACTTGAAAGTTGCAAAGAAAACACATATAAAACATGATTCAGTCAAAGAACTATCGCACCAAATGAGAACACCAAACGAAATGTATACAAAATAACCCAAATTATGATTTACGACCGACAAATCAAACATGGCATATACGTGGATGCAGTGACGGACCCGGGACCAAGAGTCATCAGGTTCATTTTATGAAAAGTACATAAAAATTGTAACCTAAAAATTAAGGACCGGGTTCATTTTAGAAAAACCGGTATATTTGACATAATTTTACACTACACAAGACAAATCCATGGGGTTCCCGTGCATCCCCGGAACCCCCTCGGTCCTCCCCTGCATGCATGAACAAAAACTCATGAACAAAATGGTGCAACTTGTCATACTTATAACCAAGCAACTAACTGGCTGAATCAAGTTATATCATTTGCAGTACATCCTTAAATGGTTTGGTCCCTCGTATTCAAGAACAATCGAGCGTTTGGAAGGTGAATCAACATGTGCTTATTATAGATTCAATTGAAAACAATGATATCAACTGCAAGTTTGCAGCCATATATGACCACTGCCATAAAACCATTGAATTAACTCATCCATGGCGCCATCGTTGTTTGTTGAGAATTGCTAAGCTAAAATCTCCTTAACGTACGCTAATAATCATGATGACTGCACATCCTCAATTTCATTGTTTTCTTTGCTTGTACACATAAAAATGGTACCATTCATCACCTCATTTTTTTAACTAATCAATAAAACTAACTAATTCTTGTTACTTATTATTCTTTATAAATAAGGGTTTAAGACTTTCTGCAGCCACAAATTTATACATCAATAAAGACTTGGGACAATACCATCTCCAACAACCTCATAATTGCATCAATTAAGAAGACTCAAAATTATTGGAATTGACATCTACAGACAAACGATAAGGTGATCAAGCTCTTGTTTCAAACAACTTACTAGTTTTTTAATCATATTTAGATTATTTAACCGACAAACGCGTTATGATCAACACGTATAGCTTCAAAGTCGACATTGATGGTCTATTTCGTGCCCCAGATGATCATGGGATGATGCTTGTTTTGCAACATTTAGTAATGGATAATCAGTCATATCATAATTTTATATAATTAGCCAATTATAAATTATTCGACTTTGTTCTTCCTATGTTGTTAAAAACTTAAAATACTTTTTGTTTGTTCAGGCAATGACCATATTATCATGAATGTGGCCCTGATCATAGCATAAAGGCTTGTTTTGGAACATGTAATAATATTTCATATATGAGATTTTTCTTGGCAGTTATTTAAATAAGCTTTTGTAAACTAGCTAGTTTTCTTTTCTTTCATATGAACTATGAACCTATCGCTGTAACAAGCGATGCATGAGTAATGTCTATGGATATGAACAAAACTTTTTTGAGCCTCTTGTGCGAATCAACATATGTATTGCCATCTTGTAGCTAGGAAATTCAACAAGTGCATAAACACACAACTAGTCTCTTTATAGGCATGTTTCATGTTGTAGTTTGGTAGTACAAGTTGCCAACCACAACACTGGATAATCTGGAAGAAAAAATAAATTCATCAAGCATCCAACTCATGTTGGCCCATTGGATGGAAGTGCCCTAAAGGTACGGTTTTAATGAAAAGTTAATTGTTTTAAATGCTCAATAAAAGGAGGAAAATTAATGAGAAATTACCTCTTTTTAGTTTATTTTTTTTGTATGAATGTTGCTCAAATTAAGAATGAACATTTTTTTTTTTATTATTTTTTTATTTTTTAGAACGAAAATTTGACTATCTTACAATATTTATACCACAAATCTATCACACATGTACTAAATAGGATTTGAACCCACAATTATTTGGCTGGAGAGCTTTTCACATATTATGTGATGGACAGTGTTTAACATTAACTGAACAATGCGTTAAAGAAAGTGCCCGTTTATTTTGTGGAACGTGATCATTTTATTGCACAGTTCTATCTCCTGAACCAACTGAACTACTAATCAAGAGTCCTTGTTTTGGAGAGGAGAGAAGGGGTTTGGAAAGAATTTGAAAGAATATTACTAAATTATGTTCCCGGACTTCTTATTGGATAGAAATAAAAAAAGCACTTAAGAAAATTAGCAAATTTATTTTGTTACTGAATTGAATGGAAGTGATATTCAACAAAGAGTATGATTTATTTAATCTTTCTTTTGATTAGGGCACAAAAAATAAATTACTTATTATTATTTTTTTTAATTTTTATTTCGTTTTTTATTTTAATTTTTTTTAATTTTCTTCAAAAACTAAAAAAAGACAGTGCAAGTGCTGGAAAGTTAACCCTAAAATTTTGTCACTAAAGTTTGATCTTTTATGTTTTAACAAAAAAGTTTCACACATCCACTTCTAGACTACAAATCTGAATTTATTTCTTTTTGTCTCTCTCTTTTCATTTTCTTTTTTGTCTTGGCTATTGTATGCTATCACCTTGATATACGAAATCTTATTTACGAAAATGACAAAACAATGTCTTAATTGGGAAATGCGAGGCTAGGAACAATTGAAATCCATACAAGTGTCTCCTACCATTATTGTTCTAAATATTTGTGCATATTATATGATGATATGGAGGGATCAAAATAAATGTTATACAGTTGTAAGAAATCATTTATGTGGCAAAATAACGTGTTGTGTTTCTTTGATTTACATATCCCTTAGAGTTATGACTCCATGAAATCAGGATAAGATAAACCAGCTGATACGAATTTATAACTATTCGACAAGTCAACCACGGTTGCTCCTAATCACCCAAATTTTAACATGCCCGTCACACATTGAAGGAGACAAGACTTTTGAGCCACTTATAAGCTTTAAGTGTAGCCAACTTATATCCTTTACATGCACTACGATTATTAGTTGAAACCCGACAATGTTAAAGTAGTTCGTTGCTTTATAGGGCGTTACACGACTTATCTTGATAACTTTCTCTGAACGTATTATAAACAGACGTGTAACATGATATCCGTGGGAGCGGAACAATCAAAGAATACGTTTTCTGTATTAAAAAAATAATAATAATAAAAAATAAAAAATTGAGCTTTTGTCGAGTTAGATGAATTGAAGTTGAACTTGACTAGTTAGCTCTGAGCTTTTATCGAGCTTGACACTTATAACCTCTAAAAAGGTAATTTATTCAATTAAAAGACAGCTTTTTAACCATATTTTAAATAAATTTTACCAAGCTTAGTGAGAAACGGGTTCAGGGTTAACACTAGAAAGTATGTAGACATCAGAACATTTGACGTTTGTACCTACTCTTTTGAAAAAGCAATTTCTCATTCAATTCCAAAGTAATTAGCAATGACTTTGTGCAACAACTTGACAAAAACTAAATTTATGATATGATTGACATTGAATCTAATTAAGACTAATGCTCTTAGCTAGCAAGCCCACGAGTAATGTGACATGCTGAAAAAGACTAAAACACTCGCACAATCAAACCTGGTGGCCGGCTGCATGGCCACTTGACTACTTAACACGTCATATGTCTCTCCGACGTATCGTGCTAGTTTTAACGTATCCGTTTACTTGGCAAAACATGGCAAAAATGTGAGTTTTGAGTGATATTTTCAGATTACTTAAGTAAGAAGACTAGGTTTGAAGTAATTTGTCACTACACATTTACCCAGCATGCATGCAAGCTCATAATTCAATTATAAACACATTTAAAAGTGCGAATGTACCCAAAAAACGGCTATATACAAGTTAATTAATTTGCGTCTTAAATTCTCGTGACCTGTTATTTATTTATTTATTTATTTATTTTTTTTTTCTGATTTTGACCTAGTGAAAGCAAGGCTATGGAAACGGAAAACTCACTAAAAACATACTTGTCATGTATGTAAATGGAGTGGAACCAGAGAGGTTTATAACTATAATAGATCTAATACGTCAACTTCAGTACACAAAATATGTTGATACAAATAAGTATTTATACGTTGATAACGCGTACACGCATACACATCTATACACAACTATACATCACTAGACAAAAAAGTGTATACATGCATTAACTCGTATTTATACTTGTATATTTTAGCATTATTATCACCGGTTTAAAAGCCTAGATAGCTGGGTCTGAAAGAACGTTTAACCAACCGAATTCCGTTTATACATATTTTAAAAACCAATGATTGAGAAATATACATTTTTTTAAAAATGGTCGACATTTACATGTTTGATTGTAAACATTTAAGTTAATAGGACCCATTCAGTAAAGCTGGATATCAACATGCCCAACGAAGACACGCTAATAAATTTTCGATAAAAGAAACAGTTGCATTTTCTTATCATATATTAGTATCAATGTCATGCATGTCCTTTTTTCTATATCTTTCTAACCTTATAAACAAAATAAATAGTGATATAAGTTTTCATTAACCACTACCAAAATCCAAGTAGTTTATGTGGTGGTTAAAGCATGAGAGTTCGAATCTTAGTAAGTACATATTTGAGTGATCAGAGAAAGAGTCGGAAACAACTGCACAAATACACTGATTTTACTACGTACACTTGAGTTAAATACTCGCCTTTTCTAGTGTGAGACTCTGAGCGTGAAAAATCTCATCCGTATTATTGTCAGTTTAAATGCATGTGGTATCCTTTTTTTAGCTTAATTACAAAATCTGGACTAATAATTAGTGTTCCAAAGTGGCAAGTAAACACAAAAATAATCAACTAATGTTTACGTGGGAATGGAGATGAATCTTTTCTATTTGCTTAATTTGTGGGTTTGACCCATCTTAGCTATAATGAGATCTTTATGTCTCTTTTCTGCGTTATATTAATGGATTTTCTAAAATTGGCCTCGAGGGCACACATATAAGTTTAAAGAAAAGTAAAGTCGGAGATTATTAAATTCAAAACTACATATATTTATGGTAATTTATGAGTATATTTAGTGAGAATTAAATACATTTTTAATATTAAAAGAAAATTGCGTGTTTAATAAATCTAGCTTAATATGTGTTTGAAGACACATGTTAGAAAAACCCTTAATTAAATCATTAACCTAAATTAGTAATCAAACAAACATATATAAACACAAAAAAAGAAATATTTGTTTCAACATATATATAACTTAATAGCATCCATAACCATCAGAATTTATAAATACATCAATGTTACTTTTTGAGTCATTGATATCATGTAAGATGAAGTATACATGTAGCCATGTAGGTATATATGGTTTCTTTAAAGTAAATAATTCGATTAAAAACACGTAAATGCTGCATTGCATTTTTATTAACATCTTATAAAGAATCTTGATGGGCTTACAACATATATACACATCATAAAGAAATATAAAACTTAAGTGGTAGTATGAAGTATAGGAAAATATATCTTACAAGGTAGCCAATATCTTAAAGTTCAAATCTTATCTTCTGTTAAGAAACAATTAATATATCATTTAACGAACCCTTCGTTACCGGCCAATACGAGATACTTGTCCTTCCTCGTAAGTTGCGTGCATTCGGAGTGCAATGCCTTTGCAATCTGACTTTGGACATTGTTTGCTACGTCGTACCTTGTAGTGTTTGCATCACTAGTTTGTGTTGTTACCCCGCGAACCTGGTCCAAGAACTGAATTCTGTATAGTGGATTTGGATTCATCATAAAAAAAAATGGATCCAAGCATTTTAATCCACCCGCTGTCGTCCCATAAAACATGCTAACATAAGTATCTAAAGCTACAGGGACAATATGATCACTAAGCTCCGCAAACAAAGGACTAAACCTCAACAAATATGGCTCCCTACACGTTGTCCCTTCTGGACAAACAACGAGGTCCCCTTGCTTTAACATTTTGTCCATCATCTTCCAATCTTGGTCACGATCCCTTGTCAATCGTATGGTTTTGATTGGTGATAAGATCTCAGATATTCTACTAAGACTATATGTAACCGCGATGAATGGCCTCTTGAGCCCAAATGCGAGGTACAATGGGTCAAGTAAAGTTCGATGGTTACACACATATAGACTCCCTTTGTGTTGTTTATGATCTTGTGACGTCGACTTTTGAGTTGAATTATTGTGTGAGATATCGAGATGCAAACCGGTGAATGCTAAGGTAGGGATCGATGCACAGTACGGTATGGTGAGTGCAACTGTGATTCGGAAAATGGAAAAAAGTATGGAAAAAGGGAACCACATAAACATGACCAAAATACTTAGTGGCTCGGGTCTAAAGGCTAATCGACCATCATGAAAGATTAGAGGTTTCGGATATTGTTCTTTTGGAAGAATTCGCCAAGCCTTCTTTTCTTGATCGCTAACAACATATGACTCGAAGCCTTTGTTACTTTGTTGGATATCTTTCTCTTGGACGAATTTGCCATGGCATGCCTTGTTTAAGAAGCAAACCTTGACATCTTCTTGTTCTTCTAACAAATCGTTGATACGACATTTAATGTTGTTGTTTTCTTCCATGAGACCAACAAAGTAACCTCCGAAAACCTTGAGTTCTCTTCCAAAAACATGATCAATCTTCAAATAATCTTTCAAAAAACATTCAACCATGACTTGTGGCAACTTACTTACACCAACTTTTATCTTTCCTCTACTCAAAACATCAAAACTTTCCAAACCAACATCTTCAAGGAAAAACTTAGGCAAAACCGAGCTTCCTACTCGAAAACCATCTTTCTTGATACCAAAAAAGCAAACCATAACCATAATTTTGATGGATAATTCATCACCAACTAAGAAAAGAAGAGGTGATAGAACGAAAAGCACAAAAGCTCGTATCAAGCTTCCGGCTTCAAATGCAACCAACATGAAATAAGGAAAAACCGACGACGATCTCAAAAGAGTCCCCTCCACATCAAAGACTAACGTTTTTTGTGATATATCGGCCGTTTGAACCGATGAAATTAGGGTTTGTGATTTGAAATGAGAGCCATGAGTGTTGCTTATAGTTCTTTTGAGTGCTTTTGTGCGAGTTCTATGAAGTATAACAAGAAGACGTGATACAAAGAGAACGAGTTTAAGAGAGTAAGGTAAAGCCTTGAATACCATTTTGGACTAGTGTAAAGATATGAATGGTTTGTTTTAAATTTGTGGTATTTATAGTGTTTGAGTTATAAAAAGCACTTAGTTTTTTGGAATATTTACGAAGTTAACACGCGCCATAATAAATGCTACCGTAGCTGGACATTTGGAATGCAATCGTTGACCTAAAAAGAAAAGAATTAGTCAAAGTAAAAAGAACTCATTCACTAAGTAAAAAACTTCTTCATCATGATTGTATTGATTGAGTATCAAAATTTCTGTCTTGGACAATTGCATGACGGTGGTAGACATACAGCGTAAAAGTAGAAGTTTTAGGTTCAAATTTTGTTATTTTATTTTTTATTTTTTTATTTTTTTATTATTATTTTTTTTTTATTGTTTCTCTTTAACAATGGTGTTACGCGATATTTACCACCCTTGCATGTACGTGTTAGACACTTGGACGTTATATTAGTTGCTGAAGGATGTCAGAAAATAAGTTTCCCTTACAATAATAAAATTCTTCATCACTTTAAATTCCACGAGCTGCATGGGTGCACTTGGACTCTCGGCTCTCGTATCGTTTGCAATGTAGTCATCTGTAAACTACTATCTCTATCTTTTACAGTAACTCTTCGTATATATTTCTAACTAGTAATTTTTGCGGAAAAGTTGAGGGGGGTAAATACGTTATTTTTAAAAAACTTTAAATTCTTGTATCAAATAACCGATCAAGTGTGATGAAATATGATTATCGTCCATAATAATTATACAACAATAATAGTAAGAGAGCATGAAAGAAAGCATATTAACACAATGCAAGTATAAACAAAAGACAATAAGTAAAAGAGAAATAAAACCAGACACAATGATTTATTGTGATTATGCACGAAGCTCCTCTTCGCCCTACTCCACTCATCGAGTTTTCTACTCGAGAGTTCCTACACTAATGCAACAAGCTCATTTTTCGACGGAGAAAACCTTACAACGTCGTTCGCAAGTTTACTGATACTAAGCTAGTTATTGAGTTCTTTTTTGGATACAACCAAACCCATTGTGTTTTATGGTCGAATCACAACAAACCGATAACCCTTGTGTTTAAGGCCTAAACACAATAAATCTATAATCCTTGCGTGTTTAAGACAATGAGCTTTAGCCTTTGCCTGCTCTGTTTGATTGAGTGTTATAATGTTATTTCTTTGTGACACTGGATGTTTTGGTTAGGGTTTTATTGAGGTTCTGTCCTGAGATCATGTTCCTGAACTGGTTTTCTGTTTGAGGGCTATGGTTTGAATATGTCTTTGACACAAGGTTCCAGGACTATTGTGTTGGTTTTTGGAAGGTGATCTTAGGCTACTGAGGCTGGGAGTGAGCCACTTAGGGCTAAGCTTTGACTACTTGAGTTTTTATTCAAGGGCAATTTAGAGTTTTATTAAGCTGTTTTTAGGCTGGTTCGTGGTATTTGTTGTAGCACCATTTTGTCAGTGTGGAGTGATTTGTATGCGGTTTTGCCTGAATCAGGCTTTGTGTTTGTCTTTGTGTGGTTTTTGATGTGTTTTGTGTTTCCTGGTGAATCGAAAAGTTTTTTCGATGAGTTTTGTTTGTGGAAGCGGTGGTTGTTGTTGAATTTTTATGCGAGGAGATGTTTTTCGTGTTTTATGACGAAAAATAGGTTGCGGCTTGTTTCCTTGAGATGAGGATTTTGTTGTGAAAACCTTCATTTATGGATGAGGATAACTTTTCCAGCGACAAAAAAAATCATATTTTTGGTTTTTTTTGGGTTTTCCGACGCCACGAAGCAGAAACGGATGTCGTTTCGCTTAGCTTTCTGGTGGCGGATTTATCGAAAACATCATTTTCGAGTGTCGAAAAACTTAAACAGTGTGTCTTTTTTAGTTTCCATGCGAGGATAACTTTTTTCGGTTAATCGGAGAAAGGAACAAGTTGCAGCTATTTGTATCGTATAGCACGGATGGCACCATCTTTATGTAAGGTACGTATTAGGGTTTGGGGGTGATCGATCGTTTGGTTTCTCACGTTCGGTAACGACCCCGAGATATGATCGAAGTCAAGAGTCGGGGTAACACTCACTACGCAGTTTTTTGTGCCAATTACCCAAGAGAGTAATCGACCAGTGGGAGTGTTTGCTAGGGAGGGCCTTGCAAAGTTTGCTAAGAGTTAGCTTGGGCCAAATCAAGGAAGTTGGCTAGTATTTATATGGAGTCTTTTAGGGTTATGAGAGCCCGTAATGGCAATCTAATGATCCACGTGGTGGCCATCGAGAGGGGGAGTGAGGGAGCGCATGGTGCTTGTCTTAACGGTCCTGACAAGTTTGCCAAGCGTACCGTATGCCTGGACAAATTATTCAGGCAAGTTCTACCTTAGTATTACATACTTACACGCGGAAATCTCTCCCCAGGTCTTGTATCGGACATGGGCCTTGCCAGGCTTATGTTTGGGCCGAGTTTAGAGTATGGGCTTTAGTTGAGTGGGCTGAAGGCCCTATACGTTATCAACTCAATTCCCAAATTGGAAGATTCTAAACTAGTATAAGTAGTTGGTTTATTCTCCAAATGGTCATGCCTTAGTTACAAGCAAGTTGTTTTACTGAATGAGTAAATCTTGGCTAGTTGGTTTAATAAAGATTAAAACAATTTCTTTTAATCAGAGTAATGTGATAATTACAATGAAAGTAAACTTAAATGAAAGTTTATAAAATATGTGAGGTTATGCAAGTGCAAAAAGTTTCTTCGATCATTATGCAATGTGTGCAACTTTAATCATTAGCCTAGTTTGTAAAATCATGTTCATACCTTGTATGAAATGTAAAATAAGGTTCGAAAGATAATGATTGAGACTTTAAAGGCATAACGACTCTAAAATATATTTTAAACACTCTTAATGGTTTCTTAGATGCTTGATCACAATGCAACATAACTGTCACAATTCGTATTTTCATGCTATTATTTAACCTATTACTTTTACTTATTATTTTAATTTCGTAGAAATTTACTTTTACGGGTAACTGGATAAGTTCACTCGTGTATGTCGTTAAACGTACATTTACTTAAACCGACCCTAGACTATGTCCAGTCTACATGTTTTAGGCATTTTCATTTCATTTCATGCATATTTCATAAGTCATATTGTTATTTTTCCATTTTTACCTTTTACGCGTTTTTGAGTGTACGTTTTCAATTTTAATAACGTTTTAACACTCCAGCAAGCCCACGTCTTACATAAAATATTAAAATAAGTTATTTTGTCAGTTTATAACATTTTTATAAGTTTCAAAATTTTAAGTTACCCGGTTGCATTTTTCGTGTTTTTAAGGCTTTACGCTTAATTTAAATGTAATAAACACACAAATACAGCAACTAATAACCAAATACTTATAAAAACTAAACATTTTCTTCCTTTTTTCCTGCTTGAGTCGTTCACCACCTCACACCCTCCCATAAACCACTCAAAAACCTTCATTTGTAATCATATACTTACACAACTTAAACCAATACTCTACCTACATATTACTTGCAAGTTTAGCCAAAAATTTAATGGTGATGGGGTGCCGTGTAAACCCAAAACCAGAGCCCCCTATCCAATTCCCATGCTTCTCCAATTTTCAAGAAAACCTCATCATTATAATCCATTTAACACTCAAACTTCCCAATAAATCCCTAACCCTAATCCTTTCATTCTCACTACGAAAAATCAAAACTTCTCTTCCCCTTTTCTCCCTTGTGGCTGCCGAACTAAAACAAACACACAAATCCATCCATTGTTTTGATTTTCACAAGATAACATCACCTCTAGTTCAAGGTTTCATCCACTTGTCATTAATCATAACACTTTTCACCATAAACGACAACCAAACCGTAATTGATTCTAGGGTTTCTTGGAGGTTTTTACAAGTGTTCATACAATATTTTACAAGTATTTGGGTCATTGGAAACTTTGGTTTTTGAAGATTCACGTTGATTTGGAGCTTTGGGTTTGATTTGATTGGGTCGATTGTTATTGATTTCAAGTTTTGTGTTCTTTGATTCATGGTCTATTTTCTAATCACCATATTTGTAAGACTCATTATTTTGCTTCTTTTGCTAATGTACTCTATTCATATCATGTACATGGATACAATATTGGACTGATTATACCTTGTATTAGTGGAAAAACACTTTATAGATTCGATTTGATTATGATTGAAGGGACAGTTTTATGACTAGTAAGAAAATGACTAGGTTTAAATAAAAATATAGGCTTTTAGATCTAGGTCTTAGCTTCATTTTGTCGGGTGGCTCATTCCGTAACTCCACCCAATTAAATAGAAAATCTTTCATAAAAGTAGTCAAAACTGGAGTAACAGATTTCAAACGATAATTAGTCCAACATTTTGTGCTAAACCAACTGTTGATGTTCAAATAGAAAAATTAGAAGACACTTTAACTTAAACGTAACCGCTTGAACCAGGTCCAACGGAGTTTTAATTTAGAACTTAAAAGATAGTCGTTTTCGTGAGATTAATTGTTGGTGTTCATTACCAGCTATTGACACAAGGGTAAAATAGTAATTTCACTTAGGTTATGAAATTTTTTGGGCAGTGGGACCCACAAAACTGATTTGTACACTTAAAGTGCTTTCTGTGAGCGCCAAAACCGGATCATAACTCTTTACGGGTTAGGAGAACCGAGCTTGATATGTTGGGAAATCATACTTAAAAACCTAATAAACATAAAACTAGGGCTTGTAACTCTTTTGTAACTTGTAAACTTTAATCCCTATACTTTTATAAACTTAATAACCACTTATGCAATGGTATAATGAATGTGTAAACTTTACAAAACATTTGCATTCATACGTTGTTATGGGACCTAAGACGCGACTTATATTCAAGGTTTCTTCTAGGACTTTTCTCGGTTTTTCATTACCTCATATCTCATAATTTTGTATCTTTGCTAAAGGTGACTTATAGCCCCACTTTATTCGTGTAATCGTTTTATAAATTCCTTGGGGAAATACATGCTACTTTTTGCTAATGGACACAAGTGATTGAAATTGTTTGATTAATCTTTTATTATTATTGACACTAAGTATTCTTTTGCTAGAAGGCCTCATATCATGAACCATTAATTACTTTATGTAAGCGCGAATGCTAGTGAATAGGCCTATTGGGATTGACGAATCCCCTTTGTGTTGATTTGATAAACAACCATACGCATTGTATTTGAGTGGCTAGGTAAATGGCAAATTACCTATTGGAGCAATTCGTTGTTATTATATCATTGATTTGATACTCTCAGTTAACGTTTTAGGTGTCATGAGTTTAGTGCAATAATAAATGCTTTATGACTATTGTAGGCGATTAAAATTGTCTCTTTAAACTTGAAATTTTGTGGTCCACTGCTTTAACTATAAACCTATGAATTTCACTCAACAATTTTTTTTTTGATTTTTTAGCATGTTTATCTCAAGTTCGTAAAGCGATAGCATGGTTGGAGCATTAGAGTCTTTGGCATTTTTGGAAAACTTTATTGCATTAAAGATTTCCATTCGATAACATTTTGCAAGACATTATGTATTTTGTATTTAGGGACCTATTATTGTTATACTCTGATTTTTTATCGGATGGAATAATTTTCAAAACGTCTCATTTAGAGTCGTTTTCTAGATTATGACTATGTGCTATGAAGTAATACCCCAAGTTGACTTCCACTGCTATCCTAAAATTGGGGGGGGGGGGGTGTTACAATAACAAACATATTCAAATATGTTTTGAAGCATGAGGAGACTCGAGATGTTGAGACGATATATGGTTACGAGTAACTTGCACATTTTACGTTATATATTACAAGTTACATGTTTGTCATTATTAAAACATAAGAGACCGTTTAGTTTAAATATCTTCAGATTTTCACTAACATTGGCCTACATTAACAACCATTTTAGTGTTAAACCAAACTTTTTAAGATCTGATAACGAAAATGATATAGTGAATAGTAAGTGTTTGGCATACTTAAGAAAACAAGGAATTGTGTATCAAAAGTCTATGGTATACACCACAACAAATTGACATAGTTGAAAGGAAGCGTAAGTACTTATTAGACACTGCAAGGGCTTTAAAATTTCATTATGCTTTGCCATATTAGTTTTGTAGGGATCTTGTGCTTACAACCACTTATTTGATTAACAAAATGCTTATGAAAATCTTAGAGTAGAAAAACCTTTTGAGATGCTAGATGGTGTGCCTCTTAGTTATGATCAGCTAAGTGTTATAGGTTGCTTGTGTTTTGAAACTGTTACTAAGGCCCATAAAGACAAGTTTGAACCTAGGAGCATTAAGTCAGCGTTGATTGAATATCCACCTGGTTAAAAGGGATATAAGTTGTACACCCTTGAAACACATGAGGTGTTTTGTAGCAGAGTTTTGTCATTTCAAGAAACCAATTTCTTTTAAGAAAGACAACTTAGCTTATGAGTCTTCTCCAATTACTCAGCAATGGCCTCTTGAGGAAATTGTGGAATAAGATGTTTTAATTCCCTATTCTGCTCATAATACAAACACTGATTATGTTATGCTAAACACCCTTGTTCATAATTCTACTGCATCAAATACTCAAGAGAATGTACCATCCTCAGCAACAAATCATGCTCCTCCTACTAGAAAGTCCACCAAATCTACAACTCAACCAATTTAATTTAGGATTTTGTTACTACCAAACATAAGGTTGTCATGGTTGCTGCTAACGCATCCACAACCAAACACCCTACTTATCCATTGTTTCAACAACATGACTTTAAACATTACCCTGATGAGTATGTTGCTTCTTTAGCACATGTATTGGAAACTCCATAACCTTTTTCCTTTTCTTAAACAGCTACTAATCCTAGATGGGTTGAAGCAATGAACAAGGAATTCCAGGCTCTTGAAATAAATGATACTTGGATTCTAACTGAATTGCCAGATGGTCATAAAGGCATTTCCTCTAAATGGGTGTAATAGATTAAGTATCTTTCATACTGGACATACACAAAGCTAGATTGGTCACTAAAGGTTTTGATCAAAAGGAAAGGTTGGATTACAAACATACATTTTCTCCAGTAGCAAAGGCTGCAACTGTAAGAGTTTTGATTGCCATTACCACAGCAAAAGGGTGGCTACTACACCAGTTGGATGTAAGCAATGCCTTTTTTCTAGTTATATGGATAAATTATATAAAACACTTGAAGGATACATTAAAGCCTCACCAGGACAGGTCTGCAAACTAAATAAGTCACTTTATGGTCTCAAATAAGCTTCAAAGCAATGGAACCAAGAGCTTTCCAAATTTATACTCCCTCCGTCTCAAAATATAAGCCCATTTTTTATTTTTTAAAGTCTTTTCTTTCCCACTTTGACCTTAATTACGTTTTTTCATGTTATATAATACTTGATGAAAAATATACCAATGAAAATGCATTTAAAACACAAGTCTGTTTATTCATTTTGCATCAAGTATTATATAACAAAAAAAAAAAAAAAAAATTAAGGTCAAATTTGAAATAAAAAGACTTTAAAAAAGTCAAAATTGACTTATATTTTGGGACAGAGGCAGTAGTATCTTTAGGTTTCGTACTGTTTAAACATGATTATTCACTCTTTGTAAAAGCACAAGATGGGTTGTTTAAAGTGGTTTTAGCTTATGTAGATGACATTTTGGTGATAGGGAACTCTATACAAGATATCAATGATACTAAGATGGCTTTTGACAAAAAGTTTACTATAAAAGACTTAGGCTTGGCTAGATTTTCTTGTGAATAAAGCTCTGCAACACGGAAAATGGAACTTGTCTACATCAGAGGAAGTATGTTCTTGATTTACTCAAAGGTGCAGGGCTGACTGTAGCTAAACCAGCCTCTCTTCGTCTGCCTCAAAACATGAGGTTATCTTTGATAAGGGAAATCCCATTGCTGATCTAGAATCTTACAAAAGACTTGTTGGCATACTATTATATTTGTCTATGACCAGGCTAGACATATGCAATTCAACACTTTAGTTGGTTTGTGTCATCTCCCAAGGAGCTTGATTTACAAGTTGTTATGCATTTACTGAGATACTTGAAAGGTTCTATCAATAAAGGTCTCATTTATCCTGTTCAAAGCAACTTGAAGATAGTAGGGTTCTCAAATGTTGATTCGGCATCCTATTTGAAGACCGGAAAGTCACTTAGAGGTTATTGTGTGTTTTTGGGTCATTCTTTAGTGTCATGGAAGACTAAGAATCAGGCGACAATATCTAGTTCATCTACAAAAGCAAAGTACAATAGTATGGCTGCTACAACCTATGAACTTGTTTGGTTGACTTATTTGCAAAAGGATCTTCACATACATGTTCAAGTGCCAATTACTTTATTTTGTGACAATAAAGCTGCTCAACGAATAACATCAAATCATTGTTATCATGAAAGAATCAAGCACTTGGATATTGATAGTCGTTCTACAAGAGACAAGGTTCAAAAAGGGTACTTGCAGACTGTCTACATCCCAACTCATTTGCAAGTTGTTGTTATTATGATAAAGGCTTTAGGAGGCTCACAACACTCATTATTGGCTGACAAGTTGGGTTTTCAAAAAGTTCCAACTTGAGGGGAGGATAAAGATTATATGAAGTTTTAGTTCAGTTTTGACAAGTAAAGAAAGTAGAAGGACCGTAAATGTAAATTAAGTTTAAAAGTTTGTTAAAAGTAGCTAATCCCTCATCCTGTGTATAATAACACTTAGGGGGTGTTTCTTTTTTTTATTAGCTAAAAGAGTGTGTGGGCTCCACATCTATATGAGCCACTTATTGGGGAGGGCATTACAATTTATGTCTTGTGGATATAGACAATAGTAGGTCCCACTTAGAAAAAAAATAATATTAAATGGATTTGTGAACTCATTCTAGCTCTTAGCTAACAAAAAAAAAAAAAAAAAAAAAAAAAAAAAAAACCCCTTTAGTTATTTCATTTCATTTTTTGTAACTTGATCTATTCTCTCTCAGCAGTAATTTAATGATCAAGTTTTACAAACTTTGCCTTCCGGTACTAAATTTAATAAGTATCCATGTAGCCATGTAGGTACATATGGTTTCTTCAAACTAAAGAATTCAAATTAAAAACAATACGTANTTTTTTAAAAAAAAAAAAAAAAAAAAAATTTTTTTTTTTTTTTTTTTTTTTTTTTTTTTGAAAGGCAAAAATATAAACGATGATTGAAACATTTGTCCCAATAATCCAACAAGCATGCTCCTTTCGAACTCATGATAATCATTTAACGAACCCTTCGTTACCGGCCAATATGAGATACTTGTCCTTCCTTGTAAGTCGCGTGCATTCGGACTGCAATGTCTTCGCAATCTGACTTTGGATATTGTTTGCTACATCGTACCTTGTAGTGTTTGCGTCACTAGTTTGTGTTGTCACCCCGCGAACCTGGTCCAAGAACTGAACTCTATATAGCGGATCTGGATTCATCATAAACAAAAACGGATCCAAGCATTTTAATCCACCCGCTGTCGTCCCATGAAACATGCTAACATGAGTGTCTAAAGCTACCGGGACAATATGATCGCTAAGCTCCGCAAACAAAGGACTAAACCTCAACAAATATGGCTCCCTACACGTTGTCCCTTCTGGACAAACAACGAGGTCCCCTTGCTTTAACATTTTGTCCATCATCTTCCCATCTTGGTCACGATCCCTTGTCAATCGTACGGTTTTGATTGGTGATAAGATCTCAGACATTCTACTAAGGCTATATGTGACCGCGATGAATGGTCTTTTGAGCCCAAATGCGAGGTACAATGGGTCAAGTAAAGTTCGATGGTTACATACATATAGACTCCCTTTGTGTTGTTTATGATCTTGTGATGTCGACTTTTGAGTTGAATTATTGTTTGAGAGCTTGAGTTGCAAACCGGTGAATACTAAGGTAGGGATGGATGCACTGTAGGGCATGGTGATTGCAACTATGATTCGGATAATCGACAACAGTATGGAAAAAGGGAACCACATAAACATGACCAACATACTTAGTGGCTCGGGTCTAAAGGCTAATCGACCATCATGAAAGATTAGAGGTTTCGGATATTGTTCTTTTGGAAGAATTCGCCAAGCCTTCTTTTCTTGTTCGCTAACAACATATGACTCGAAGCCTTTGTTACTTTGTTGGATATCGTTCTCTTGGAAGAATTTGCCATGGCATGCCTTGTTCAAGAAGCAAACCTTGACATCTTCTTGTTCTTCAAACAAATCGTTTATACGATTTTTAATGTTGTTGTTTTCTTCCATGAGACCAACAAAGTAACCTCCGAAAACCTTGAGTTCTCTTCCAAAAACGTGATCAATCTTCAAATAATCTTTCAAGAAACATTCAACCATGACTTGTGGCAACTTACTTACACCAACTTTCATCTTTCCTCTGCTCAAAACATCAAAACCTTCCAAACCAACATCTTCCAAGAAAAACTTAGGCAAAACCGAGCTTCCTACTCGAAAAGCATCTTTCTTGATACCAAAAAAGCAAACCATAACCATAATCTTGATGGACAACATATCATCAACCACGAAAAGAAGAGGTGATAGAACGAAAAGTACAAAAGCCCGTAACAAGCTTCCGGCTTCAAATGCAACCAACATGAAATAAGGAAAAACCGATGACGATCTCAAAAGGGTCCCTTCCACATCAAAGACTAGCGTCTTTTGTGATATATCGGACGTTTGAACCGAAGAAATTAGGGTTTGTGATTTGAAATGAGAGCCATGAGTGTTGCTTATAGTTCTTTTGAGTGCTTTTTTGCGAGTTTTATGAATTTTAACAAGAAGACGATATACAAAGAGAACAAATTTAAGAGTGTAAGGTAAAGCCTTGAATACCATTTTTGAGTATGTGCAAAGTTATGAATAGTTTGTTATAAATAGTGGTATTTATAGTGTTTAGAGTTGTAAAAAGCACTTGGTTTTTTTGAATATTTACGAGGTTAACACGCGCCATAATAAATGCTACCGTTAGCTGGAAATTGGAATGCAATCGTTGACCTGAATTGGTATATTATGTACTAACAATAAAATAGATTGGAAAGTAAGAATTGGTCAAAGTAGAAAGAACTCATGCATTACGTAAGAAACTTCTTCATCATGATTGTATCGATTGAGTAATCAAAATTTCTCTCTTGGACAATGGCTTGACTAATGGTAAAAGTAGAAAGTTTTGTGTTCACTAACGGTTAATTTTCTAGCTAGTTTATTAAGCGAGCTTAACCATAATTCATGTATAGTGGCATAGTGCTATCGGTAAAAACTTTAACTACAAGTACTGTATGGTTAAATGAGTTAATAATTGCAGTTTTTTAAGTTACATCTGTACCAAATAGTAAAGGGAACTTTTAAATGGAAATAAAGAGACATGATAAAAGCAAACTCAGTTTGGTGCGTACTATAAAGAGCAATAAAATGGCTGACTAGGATTTGATTTAACCTATAATTTTGTGTCACGTATTTCCTATTCACTTCTCTAAATTTATTATGTTATCTACGCGTCAATTGGTAGTTTTTTCCGGGGTTTTTTTTTTTTTTTTTTTTTTTTTTTTTTTTTTTTTTTTTTTTTTTTTTTTTTTTTTAACATAACATAACATATTAACACAATTGTTGCGGTGCATGTGGTTTCACCTTTCGTGTAACCAATGATATTTATTTGCGCAACATACGCAAACATGAAATTTAGTTTAACATATCGATATAACCCCACATGCTAGCTGAAGTATTATGCAACCTAGTCTTAAATTGGTAATATTAAAAAGTTAGTTAAATGTTATTGTGCTTAGAATTTGTCAAAACTATCATACTCGTATCATACGTGATTACTAAAATGGCAATTTCTTAGAATAGACTAGTTAATAGTTGAACTAGCGCCACTTCAGTGAAGACCTGGACTCTCACAAGAAAACTATGTCAGCTGTCACTAAAAGTAAAAAAGAAAATAAAAAAAGTACCACAAAGAAAGAAAAAGATGTGACTAAAAGTAGATACAGGTATCACTATATATGTGTCTTCTACACTAAGAAAGTGTAAGAAAAGTGTTATAGTGACACATAAAAAAAGAGAATGATAGAATCACAAAAAAAGATTTACAAAAAACTTTACAAGCTGATGTGTCAGCGGTTCATTGGTTTGCTTTCTATCTCCTCTCTCTTATTTACCCAATCATTTTGTGCCACATCCTTTTATGGGAGGTTTTTGTGGATCTTCTTTTGTTATCCTATCACTTCTCATAAAAGAAGGTGTGGGTATATAAGTTTTGTATTCTGTTACACAATTTGTTCATGGAGAGTTTTATTGTGTCTTAAAAGTTTAAGTTCTTATCTTTTTAGAAAATGTTACTAATGGTCAAATTAATATTACATATTATGCACTACTACAAAATAGTAACATATTCACACTTATTAGAGCATGTAGCCACACTTTAAAGTGTGAATAATCAAAAATTCACACTAACATATGTGTGAACCAATTGTATGTAGCAAATATTTTCACACTTTTATGTGTGAAGCTTTATGAATATTTTTCACACTTTTATGTGTGAGGGTTTTAAAATAATTCTTCACATTTTGAAATAATTCTTCACACTTTTAAGTGTAATGATTTTGACTTTGAAATAATTCTTCACATTTTTAAATGTAAAATTAAAATTCTTCACACTCTTTAAATGTGAGGATTTTAAAATAATTATTCATACTTTTAAGTGTGAATATCTTTAAAAAGAAAGATCACACTTTATAAAATGTGTAGAAATAACATATTTGTTGTAGTGATGTCACTAAAACCTCGATTTGTCACTAACGGCAGTTTTTTCTTGTAGTGATTAATAGTACTAACAATTCAAACATATATGAATATCCCATTCTCGATGGTGTTTTTTCTAGAAGCTAGTTATAATCATCAATATTTAATGATATATTATCAAAACTTCCTCCTAGGGTTTACTGTATAAAAGATTTGATTATGTCACTCGTGAATGATAAAATACTTAGAATAGGATAAAGGTCAATTATTGTGAAATCATAAAAGTAGGCTTATAGTGATTTGAGGGAAACCCTAGGTCAAGTAAACCCAAAAAGATTTGTTCAAAAAAAGACCAACACCGTATGTAAAACATCATTGACTTCCTAGCGTCTATTTTTATACATGATGCACCCTCTTACGACAATGTTGGCCCTTTGGTAACCAACTTTACGTATGTTCCATTGTTTCTTTCTTGTAAAACTAGTACGTACCAGTGTCTAAACCCTTGTCAATGCATTTTTTTTTTCCAGCAAAGGTTTTCCCAGTAAATATATCACTTCAAAAAATGTTTAAGTACAATGGATTTGAGTGAAATTTCACATCCCAGTCTGTTAAGTAGGTGTTAAAACTAACATAACAAGCAAGTGTACTTCTAAAAATGAAGTAACAACTATAACTAGATTAACTCAAACGACTCCAAACATAACCTACGACTTCTTTCGACCGCGAATCTTGATATCCCAGCGTCACAGAAAGCCAATTAATCTTCGGATAAATCTTAAGCATTGTACTCAATATGATCATCATATGGAACATATGGATCATCGTCATTCGTTTCCTTTCGGCGTTCGTACAAACTTTTGGTCGCATATCCACTCCAACTTGCCATGGAAGTCCTTAGTTTTGTCATACATTTTCCATATCACCCTCACTATCCTCTTCAGCACACAAACTCAAAAATTCCGGTTGTGTACTTGTCACCAATAGTTTCGCACTAATAGGGGGAGTATTCTCATTAATCTATTACACTTCATTCACATTATGTCCCAAATCCACTGATGTAGCCACATTAGTTGTAATACTCGACTGAAGAATAGGCACACTCTCATCACTCTTTCTTTCGTCCAAACCATTAAGCACTTCAAAATTGTTAGATGTATTTACCACATTTGCCTCTTTGTTTTTCTTTCCTTATTTAGCTACATGCCGATAGGCCATCTTCTTGGTTGCATGTACACGGTCAAACTTTTTAGAATTAGGACCTCTTCATTTAACTTCCTTAAAGCCATCATTTTGATCATGATTCATTGTAACGTTACGCACTAGAACAACAATATTCTTTAAATATTCAACATCCGTGTAATCTTACATGAATAATGGCGGAACTTGAACATTTTTTTTTTGGAGGGGAGGGGGCGTGAACTTATTTTGGAAGGGCTGAATCGGAGATTTGTTTGTATTATCAACTAAATTACCCCTAAGGAGTATTACAACTAATGTCACTATTCTTCAAATGGAAAATTCCGGTTGTGTTCACACATATGTTGTTAACCTCCTCAACCAACGATTTGGAAATGATAAAAGCAACATCATTGATGGTATTGTTGGTTCCAATAAAACGAAAGTTAACTTTTTTCGTAGAAGTCTCATTAGTTACAACCAAAGACGAGTTCAAACAAGGATTAAGCTTGGTTGCATACGAGTTAGAGAAATCAATATTGCTCGCATTAGTAGGATCCAAAACAGTATTAACTTGCCTTACAGGATTATTGATTGATTTATTTATTTATTTTCATACTTTTCATAGTATTTTCATTCGTAGCCTTGTAATTCACAAAGCCAATGCTACCTTCATTCGTTTTAGTAGGTTCGACATCAACACTATGCAGTGTATCTCCACCAAACGACTCAACATTACTAGGTTTTAATGGTAGACCATCATTACCCAATAACACTAGTTTTTCCTCTTTTGTCGATGCATATGGAGGAAGAAACAAAGCCTTGCCAATTTCATGAACCACTCAAACAACTCGAATAATCACCATGCTACTTCCAATCCCACATCACAACATGAGGCATCATCTTCATCATTTTCGTTCTTTGCCTCTCAACCACAAAATGAGCCTCCATCCACTCACAATGAGCATACAAACCCGAATCCTCAAGATCATCCATTACCACCCTTGTTACCAACTTCATTGCCAAATGTCAACTCCATACACTCAATCAAGGCTCAAGAATTCTCCAACCTTATTGACTTGAGCCTTCTCAACATCATCCTTACCCAAAAACTTCATCCTCCAACAATGTCTCATCCCAATCTTGCCCAAGTGGATGCCCATGGGGGTTATTGTGCTTGTTGCATTTACAACCACAACCACTTTCAAAAGATGAAGAATGATCTTGACTACATCATTTCTATCCTCTTGTCATCCGGGTTTCTACAACCCTTACCCAAAAACTCATCTCCACCACGCCCTCGCAAGTTCTAGAGAAGCATGCATGCTCATTAATAAAACCGAACTTATCATGAGCAATCCTAGAAGATTAGACTAGGATTATGAATGTAGACTCATGTTGTAAAAGTCATATGAATGACATTTTTATCTCTTAATGAATGAACTAGTTTATTGATCGAGGCAGAATAAGCGGTGAAGCTTTTAACCACGAGGATCGTTGTCCCAACGAGGGTTGAATATGGATCTCGTCACTCAAGACCGTGAGCTATGTGTGATGAATAGGTTTAAAAGATGGTTTTTGTTTTGTTTATACTACAACGACGAATTAAAGTAAAGGAAAGCGGTAAAACGACATGAAATAAGAAAACAAGTAAAGAAGCATGAAATAAAGCGACTAAAAAAAGCGGTAAATGAAAGCGATAAGTAATGAAAACGGTAAATGAAATTAAAAGACAATGTGTTTGCAAAGCAACGCGAATAAGTTCATTAAGCTTGAGGTAAAAGTTTGCAACGAGTTATTCTCCTTTCTCGAGATTAGTTGTTGATTAATCTTTTGAAAGGATATTAACTCAAGACGAGTGAATTAATCGTTCAAAGATTTCGTCTTCGAATAATTAACTCACACGTCTAAGTAATCTTTCGATTACTTATCACAAACGTTTAACACTCTCACTAACTTCACAAACTCGAATCGCTAAGCAAACACGTTTTAAAAACTACTCGAGACTCATATTAAAAACTTAAAGCGATAAAGAAAATAAAAGACTTGTAAAACATTTAACGTAATAAAATTTTAAAACTAAAAACTAAAAGACACGAGATTTTTTGATAATAACGTACTAAAAAGATTTTAAAGAAAATTTCGACAGCATAACATTTAGGATTTAAGAAAATAAAAGCCTCACTCGAAGAACGATGAGGTGAAAAAAAGTCCAACTCGACTTGGAAAGGAAAACGAAATATAGAAAAAGAACTCTGTCAAAAATCAATACTCGCTCCTCACAGACTAATCATACTCGCATGTATTGCTTCATATCTCGCTATTATTCAAACCATACTCCGCTACCAATTTCATGACTCCTAATAGTGGCCAATTGAAACTCGCTAGATGGATTCCAACTCGCTTAGATCAACTCAAAATACCAAACTCGCTAAACATATCCCATACTGCGCCTAGACAAATCATCCATACTCGTATGGCTTAAATAAAAATACCATATCTCTAAACCCTAAATCCATACTCGCTAAATCCTAAATTAGGGCTCGTTAATTTCAAAAATCATTTCTACGTAAACAATTATTAAAATAATTAAACATATGATAACTCATTAATAGACTAGTAAATGCAAAATAAGTTTAAAAGCTCGCGACACAAAAAATAAACTGAAACCACCAAAATCACGACTGTTTTAACCGATGCAAAGTTGAAACAAGAAGTTATGAAAAGCCTTGAAGAAAGATTTAGACATAATAACTCAAAAGATTAAAAGAATTTAAAGAACTAAAAAATAAGCCTAGAATAAGCATGTGAAAGCTGTATTAAAGAGATAGACTTACAATAAAGCTATCCTATCCTACTCCTAAACTAGCCACCCTTCCAATGAAGGTGTGATCACTAATTAAAGGTAGAGCTTGTACATTGAAAGTGTTGCGATGTTTACCCTTGAACCTTACACCATGAAAAGAACAAAATATGTGAGCATCATTAAATGTCTTAAACATTAACTACACCGTATGAGGACTTGAGTTGACTCGTATTTCAAAGGTCTCTAAAGAGTAAAAGTGATAATCATTGCTTAATTATGAGCTATCGTAATAATAGTTGAAATTCGAATTAGCCATTCTCTTTCGTTTCTCCGACATTAAGAAATTAACTTGGTCATGCTACAGGCTAACTTGAGTAATATCAACGTTTGACCCGGCTTTTTGACACTTTTCACATCTCGTGCAATCGTTTTAGGCTTTAGTGATTTGATGTCAGTTATGCAATACTTTTCCTGACAGTCACAAAACACAAACAGATATCTTATTGGCGTTTCACGTTAGGTTCTTTGCATTTATATCATTTATAACTAAGTCAAAGATAATGTGAAATGATACATATTCAAATCCCCAGACTTAAGTCATCTGCGTGTCCGTCACGCAATGAAAGTCACGTCACGCCTTATAGGTAAATAATTCAAACTCTCCTACAACTTGAATAAGTACAGAACGTTCAAAAGATTACGAAATATTTTTCCCGAAAACCCCGGTTTTCCATTTATCCAATGCTACTTATTTCTACTACTTTAGCTATGACGGTGTGGCTTGACTTTCATTATCTTTCAAATAACGATTAAGGGTCAAGAGTAGATGGATACACGATTCATGAAAAGGACCGATGGTAAAATCCATCGTCCCTCTAAGTATTCACGAGCACCACAAACTAAGCGATAAAACAGAGAATCATATTAATAACAAAGAAATATAATGCCAACGCTACCATGAAGTCTCGTGTACATCGCTACATATTCACTTATTTTTTTATCTCATTATTTTATTTTGGAAGAATGAATATCATACATAACATACCGATATCATAGTTTTAAGAATCAATAAAGTACAAAGGTCATACGACTAGATATAAAATAGGATCTAATACACATAAGATAGGTTGCAAAGGAATGTGGCCCACAATTAAGGATAATATGGGATAAACAAAAAGAGACATGGAACATCAAATATAAGAAAGATAAAATACAGATAAAAATAGATACACAACATCACATAACGTCCGAAATCTTAGGATCGTAACATGCTCACGCGCGAAAACAACTTAATAACACTAGAACTCTTGACACATAATAACATAATCCTTATACAATCATTATAATCTATTTTCATTTTTTTTTTCTTGTCTTTTTTTCACTTTTATTCTTTCTTTTAGTTATTCTTTGCCTTGAGATAACTTTCAACTCCGGAACCGTCACGGAAGCAATCCAAGACTACTGCCAACTGCTAAGGTTCGGAATCTAGGTCTAGGCCGATCTCAATCCGAAGTTTTAAAAGCACCTAGCTCATACATAACCAACGGCTTAGGGTAGCTCGAAACCTCAATCGATACAACTCCTGATTCATACGATATACAATAAAATCAACTAGCGTATACATGAATGTAGTAACATTTTCATCAGAGCAAAGATATACATCTTAAGAGAAAGAAACATCAACGGCTAAACCATAACTCCTTTAATTATTTAGCACATATATGGGGTGAAGCAATTTTTGTGGAGAAAAGAAACAATGAGTACCTTCATGAGCTTTAAAGATATCCACTACTCTATGCTACTAGCATCTACTCTAAGAACAATCATAATTCAAACGATTTCCGCAAATTAATTCAAATAAATGAGATCCGCGAATGCTTAGCCGTAATCAACCACGCATTTAAATTCCAGGTTTCGAGAGCCGACAAAAGAGTAACTCCTTGTGTACAAAACTAGCAAAAGCTTTTGTGATCATCATTGGTTAAGGGAACAAGCTAGGGCTCAACACGCCCGGATCAAGTCAAAATTTTTATTCTCACTCTTACCTAGTAGGAAAGTCAAACGCGGTGTCGAAACTTTTTATTCTATTTTTGCATAATTTTTATATTTTT
>LBNU01015678.1:187891-198221 GCA_014162995.1 Artemisia annua
AATCGTTCAAAGATTTCGTCTTCGAATAATTAACTCACACGTCTAACTAATCTTTCGATTACTTATCACAAACTTTTAACACTCTCACTAAATTCACAAACTCGAATCGCTAAGCAAACACGTTTTAAAAACTACTCGAGACTCATATTAAAAACTTAAAGCGATAAAGAAAATAAAAGACTTGTAAAACATTTAACGTAATAAAAGTTTAAAACTAAAAACTAAAAGACACGAGATTTTGATAATAAAACGTAACTAAAAAGATTTTAAAGAAAATTTCGACAGCATAACATTTAGATTTAAGAAAATAAAAGCCTCACTCGAAGAACGATGAGGTGAAATAAAAGTCTAACTCGACTTGGAAAGGAAAACGAAATAAGAAAAAGAACTTGGACAAAAATCAATACTCGCTACCCTACAGACTAATCATACTCGCTAGGTATTGCTTCATACTCGCTATCTATTCACAAATCCCATACTCGCTAACCATTCTTCATACTCGCTATAGTGGCCAATTGAAACTCGCTAGATAGGAATTCCAAACTCGCTAGATCACTACTCAAAATACCAAACTCGCTAAACATATCCCCATACTCGCTAGACAATCATCCATACTCGCTAGGCTTAAAGAAAAATACCATACTCTCTAAACCCTAAATCCATACTCGCTAAAACCTAATGATACTCGCTAGAAACTTTAAAAACCCCCCATACTCGCTAAACCCTAAAAGGCATACTCGCTTGAATTTAATTTGGACGCTGAAAACTTTATTACGTGAGATAAATAACATAAACTAGTTAAATCTTATAAAAACCTTTGTAAAGAACTAGTTTAAGACACCAAATAAGCTTTTAATAAGCTAACGACTCACAAATAAGCTCTAACCCATTATTTATATTATGCGAAAGGAAAACATGCAAAGGTGACAAGAAATCATAAAAGCTTATATAAAAGATTGATATAAACGTAAATAAAGACTCAAAACTTATAAAGATTAATGAGAAAGATTAAGATGAAAGACAATAAGCTTAAAAATAAGACATGAAAATTAAGTTTGCATAAAATAAAACTTACACCAAATAAAACTAATCCTACTCCTACTCCTAAAACTAGCCAACCTTCCCAATGAGGTGGTGATCACTAATTATAGGTCAAGAGCTTGTACAAGTTTGACAATGTTGCATGTTTAGCCCTTGAACCTTTACAACTCATGAAAAGATCACTAAAACTATGTTACAATCTATTAAACGTTCTTAAACATTAAACGTAACACTCGGAAACTTGAGGACTTGAGTTGACTCGTATTTCCAAGGTCTTCAAAGATGTAAAAGTGATATCTTGCTCGAATTTATGAAGCTTATCGTAATAATTAGCTTTGAACTTCGATTAAGCATCTCTTTCGTTTTCTCGAACCATTAAGAAATAACTTTGTCATCACGGGCTTAACTTGAGTAAATATCAACGTTGACTCGGCTTTTTGACACTTTTCCACATCTCGTGCTCGTTTTAGGCTTTTAGGTTGATTTTCATGCAATTTATGCAATATCCTTTCCTGCACGATCACAAACACAAAAACACGATATCTTTGGCGTTTAACGTTAGTTTTTGGTCTTTTACACACTTAAACTAAGGTCAAAAGTATGTGTAAAATAGCACACATCAGTCTCATGGATTATCTATGGACCCATAAGTTGTACTTCTCCATCTTCAGCCCAGCAGACAGGGGATCTGCACTTTCTCCCATAAAGAGCCTCATACGGTGCCGCCTTAATACTAGCGTGATAACTATTGTTATACGAGAATTCTACCAACGGTAAGTGTTTCTCCCATCCTTTTCCAAAATCTATCGCACACGCTCGAAGCATATCCTCGAGTGTTTGGATAGTTCTTTCACTTTGATCGTCGGTTTGCGGATAATATGCCGTACTCATGTCTATCTGAGTACCTAAGGCCTTTTGCATAGATTGCCAAAATCTCGATGTGAAACGAGAATCACGATCTGATATGATAGATATTGGCACTCCATGTCGGGAAACTATTTCCTTGAGGTACAACCTAGCAAGGGTTTCCATATCATCCGTTTCTCGTATAGGAATGAAGTGAGTTGATTTCGTAAGGCGATCAACTATTACCCAAATAGTATCATGCCTGTTAGGTGTTCTAGGTAGTTTTGTGATAAAATCCATCGTAATTCTTTCCGACTTCCAAATGGGAATTTCAGGCTGTTCCAATAATCCAGATGGCTTTTGACATCCAGCCTTTACCCTAGAACATGTTAAACACATGCCCACATATCTAGCAATGGATGCCTTCATGTCGGGCCACCAATAGTGTTTCTTCAGATCCTGATACATCTTGTGAGAACCCGGGTGTATGGAGTACTTAGATTTATGGGACTCGTGAATTATTACGTTCCTTAAGTTACCATGATAAGGTAACCATTTCCGACCCTTAATGCAACGAGTTCCGTCTGAACGTATCTCAAAAGCCTTATCCATCCCTCGTAAATTCTCAAGTTTACGATCTTTCTTTTCGAGGGCTTCATTCTGGGCTTTGAGTATTTGAGAAGGTAAATTCGAATGAAGAGTCATAACTAACGACCTAACTTTAAGTGGTTTGATTCATTTCTTTCAGCTCAAAGCATCTGCTACTATGTTAGCTTTGCCAGGGTGGTAACGAATCTCACAATCATAATCAGCAAGCAGTTCTATCCATCGACGTTGTCTCATGTTCAACTCTTTCTGATTAAGAATATGCTGTAGGCTTTTGTGATCGGTGAAAACCGTACACTTAGTGCCATACAGGTAATGTCTCCATATTCTTAGAGCGAACACTACTGCTCCTAATTCTAGATCATGTGTAGTATAGTTTTCCTCATGTGTCTTGAGTTGTCGTGATGCATAAGCGATTACTTTATCCCGTTGCATCAATACAGCTCCAAGACCTCTACGCGAAGCATCACAGTAAACGATAAAATCATCGTTTCCTTTGGGTAATGCTAAGATCGGAGCTTCACACAACTTTCTCTTAAAAAGTTGGAAAGATATCTCTTGATCTTTTCCTTAGTCAAACTTCCTGTTTTTCTGGGTTAGCTGGTTTTGCAATTTTTGAAAATCCCTCAATAAACCTTCGATAGTAGCCCGCAAGTCCTAAGAATTGTCGTATCTCAGTAGGATTCGTAGGATGTGGCCAATCCTTAACGGCTTTGATTTTTGCTGGATCGACACGAAGTCCTTGTTTATCTATCATGTGTCCGAGAAATTGCACAACACTAATCCAGAATTCACACTTAGAGAACTTTGCATAAAGTTTCTCTGTCTTAAGTAGTTCTAGGATTATTCTCAAGTGTTTAGCGTGCTCTTCCTCGTTACGTGAATAGATAAGGATATCATCTATGAACACTATAACAAATTTATCCAAGTATGGTTTACACACCCGGTTCATGAGATCCATGAAAACCGCTGGTGCGTTTGTCAAACCAAATGGCATAACTTGAAATTCATAGTGTCCATATCTTGTTCTGAAAGCGGTTTTAGGGATATCCTCTTCCCTCACTCTTAGTTGATGATAACATGATCGTAAGTCGATTTTCGAATATACACTCGAACCTTGGAGTTGATCAAACAAGTCATCAATCCTGGGTAATGGGTATCGATTTTTGATAGTAAGTTTGTTCAATCCACGATAATCGATACACATCCTCATAGAGCCGTCTTTCTTCTTTAAAAATAGGACAGGAGCTCCCCAGGGTGATGTAGTTGGGCGTATAAATCCTCGATCGGTTAATTCCCGGAGTTGTTCAGAGAGTTCTTTCATCTCTGAAGAGGCTAACCTATAGGGTGCTTGAGCTATAGGTGTCACTCCGTGGATTAAATCGATTTGGAATTCTAGTTGACGAACGGGAGGTAAGCCAGGTAAATCCTTACGAAAAACTTCTGGGTATTCCCTGACTACAAGGATCTCCTCAAGTCGTTTTTCATCTGGCTTAGTCTCCATTACTTGAACCACGAATACTTGACAACCTCGTGACATGTATCGTTCCGTTTTGATACATGAAATGAAGTTAAGTCGAGTTTTACTTCGATCTCCTCGGATAGTTAAAGTCTCACCGTTGATAGGTACATGGATGATTTTCTCGTCACAAAGAATCTTTGCATGATTCTTGGACAACCAATCCATTCCCACAACAATGTCAAAACTACCGAGTCTAATAGGTATGAGATCGATCTCGAAGGGGTGGTTAAGTAAGGTTAGGGTACAACCCTTAAGGACGGTGTTAGTACTAACTAAATTTCCGTCGGCCATTTCTATCTCATAGTAAGTATCTAAAGCTATAGGTTTAATCCTAAGTCTAGAGGCTAAGGGTATAGATACAAAACTCCTATCGGCTCCAGAATTAAATAATATTCTAACTAAGTGATTGTTTAAGAGAAACTTACCCGTGACTACGCTCGGATCTTGTGGATCATTCCTATCCCTCAACATATATGCTCTTCCCTGGGCACCATCAGTATTTTTTCTTTGGACATCTAATGGCATAGTGTCCTTTTTCTCCGCAAGTATGACAAATGACCGTTGCTGGTGGTGGATTACCTCCAGTAGTTGGTCCTTTGTTCTTGCAATCCCTTGGGTGATGGCCCACCTTGTTACTTGTTGTACATTTAATGGAATAAGGCCCTGTGTGATGCCAGTTGCATTTCTTACACAGAGGGGCATTCCCAGCATAACCACTTCTCTCATTTGGAGTGGCGGCATATGCTCTCGCATTCTCTTGCCTTGGTTGAGGATAGGGGTTGGTACGATTATTACTAGTGGTATTACGAGTGTTACCGAAAGCTCTCCCATCGTGGAACTTTTTTTTATTATCGTAGGGCGCTGGCACAGAGTTGTGCTTTGTTACTTGGTCCATTAACCTTAAGGTTATATTAATGGCCTCCTCTAAAGTTTGAGGTTTAGAGGCAGTAACATTCCCTTCGATACTTTGGGGCAAACCTCTGTTGAAAACTTCTATCGTCTTTTCAACAGTCGGCACCATTGTAGGACACAAAGTTGCCAACTCTTGAAATCTCCTAATATAAGTTTTAACATTGTTCCCCTTTACTGACAAGTTATAGAACTCGTCTCCCATTTTCTTAATCTCTATCCGAGGGCAGTATTTCTTAATCATAAGATTCTTAAATTCAGTCCAAGATAACTTGTATGCCTCTTCTATTCCTATTGGTTGGGCATACGAGTTCCACCATGATAATGCTTCCTCGGTAAGAGTACCGGTAGCAAACTTAACCCTACAATCATCAGTACAGTTGCTATGGGCAAATACTAACTCACATCTCTCAAACCAGTGAATTAATCCTATGGCCCCTTCTGTCCCCTTGAAATTGAAGGGCTGACAGCTCAAAAATTCCTTGTAGTTACTCTTCTTCACTACAGGAGTTTCGGGGTTTCTAGCCATGTTGGCATCCCTTGCTCCTAGGGCTGCAGTTACACTGTCAGTCACTAGTCGCTGGATGTCTTCCTGAGTCATAGCGGGAGTAATGGGAGTAACGCGAGTGGTAACTCGTGTACGTGCCATTCTATAGGTAAAATGTGATAAGAATAATGTCATAGTTTATGTTCTAATTTCTTAGAAAATTATCTGATACTGGATGGGTAGGGAATCCTAAAACTAAAAGGGCGAATTTCCTAACATGATTCGTTATATTCCACCGAAGCTAGTTTCCCCCGTCTAAAAGCAGAGTGATTCTAAAAGATCCTAAGTTTTTAGTGTTCCTAGGTATGTCTACTTATTTTAATTTCCTATAAATTCTAGTTCTTAAACCCTAAGGCAGTCTATAGTGTGTCCTAAGGCAATCTATAGTGTGTCCTAAGGCATAGGGGTTCCTAATACGGGATACGAGTTTTAAGAAAAACTAAGTATAAGTTGATTAAAACTTCTATTTTATAAAGTGAAAACCTAGCAAGTACCCATTTAAAACTAAGTTATCTACCTATAAACCTATATTACCTAAGTCTATTACCTTATTTTGATTCTTTGTCATTCTTAAGTTCCTGAATAGCTTCCAAAAGATCCTCTATATCAGACCTATGATTATCCCTAATATCCTCGATAATCGTTTCTATAGTGGAAAGTATAACATGTTGTAACAACCGTGAAATTTCAGGTGATTATTTTTACTAATTTTATTTACTTATTATTCTATTTTTAAGTAAATTAACATTTGCCGGGAAGGTTGCCCGCGTACGTCGTAGCACGTATACTTAAACTTGTAATTTGATTCATACTATGCCCATTCTACTTGTTTATATCATTTATTTTCCCCACGTGCTTGTTTTCACATGGATATGTTATTTTTCCATTCTACGCGAAGTTTGTATTTTTTTTACGTTTTACGCATTTTCGGCTCGCGTTGTAAGCTTTAACGACTCTATGACACTCCAGATGGCTCGAGAAATATATGAAATCTCAAAGTAGATCATTTTAAGTTAAATGTGATATTTTTATGAAAATATTATCTTTATGACATTTATTTATACAAACTATGCATAAAACATTAACGATTTAGCTCCGTTGGCCTTTAAAATACACATCGTATCCAAAATCTTTGTACAAAAATCAAAATAAATCATCCTCATCCCCACTATCTCAAAACCCACGAAATTTTTATCATTTTATTGAGTCATGATGTGTTGTTAAAGCTTTGCTAACATATAGTACACTTGTCTATCCCATTTGCATGCATTATTCTAATAAAACACTAATATCTCTTTCTCTTCTCATTTCTATCACCACTTTCCCAATTTTCTTGTTTTCTCCACCCTTGGAACGAAATAAAACAGCTACCAACACCCTTGGTCTTTAATTTTTACTTGGTCTTGTTCATCTCCAATCAAAGATTAAGTGTTCTTGTTGGTTTCTCAATCCTGGTAAGTTCCTTGCATCTTTTTAATCTCATCTCTAAGATTACTAGAGATTTTTCTAGATCTAAGCTAAACAACTCTTACATGTGCTATTTTGGAAGATGTGGATTAAAGTTTTCATAGGAAAATAGGTGTTAGATAGGTAGTTAGGCTTGATTTGGTTAGTAGATGCAAGAGTTGGTTTGATTTAAATGGGTTTTTATTAGTTGTTATTGATTTTTCCATATGATTTTGTTTATAAAAATTAGTTTAGATCTACAAAATAAATCTTGAAATCCCTGGATTTGTTGAAGTTTTGAACTAATAAAAGGTTAGTAATGATTAATCTTGAGCATGCATGAGGATTAGACACATTTAATACACTTAAAGCAACCATTGGGATTGGCCAAATCTACCCAGTTTTTCAAGAGACGAAAAACGACCATGCCCTTTTGTTTTCAATAGGTTTTAAGCTAAACCAAAAATATGGTGAGTTAGCCACATGTCTCAGGTTCATTTCTCCGAAAACCTTACATCCTAATTCATCCCGATGATTTTATTAAAAATCCTACACTAAAAGTTACCCATAATTGCATGTCAATTTTGAATGGCCCAATACTCTAAAATTTTGCAAACAACCTTATGTTGGTCAAAACATGAAAGTTTGAGCTAAGACATGTAGAAAAATTTTCCCACTGGTATTGTGTCCATTAGACCTGTAGAACACAAGATCTACTGATTTTCCTATGCCAAATTGGATGCTGGAACTTTTAGAATTGACACACAGGGGTAAATTAGTAATCTTACCTTAGTTATGAAGTTCTCAGTTAAGTGAGGCTTTGATTTTTGAAAATTACAGAGTCATACCTTTCCAAGCATACAAAGTTCATAATTTTATTCCTTACGGTTTAGAAATGGCGACCCGATTAGTGCGTCATTTTCATCATAATTCTAACAGCTTTGCATTTTAAACCATATAAGCATTTACAAACGCCTTTTCGACCCATGAATTGCTATAAAACTATTAACTAAATTACCTTATGGTATTACAATTATAAGTACTGAATAAAAATATAAGAATAAGCATTATACATTAATTCCCCGAGCCTAAGTCGTGTTGTATTTTATTTAGGTCATTTGTGACTTTTGTGGCTTTTCTCTCGACGTGCACTTTTCCGTATACTTCTACTACTTCATTCCAGGTGAGTTCATAGCCCCAATTTTTACTTCAATTGTTTTTACAAACCCCGTGGGGGAGATACATGCTATAACAATTTATGATCACAATTATTTGAAATTGTACGCTATCCTGACATTATTATTGCTTAAGTTTCCCATAGTCTGAAAGTCCCTTTTATCATGAACCGTTAATTACATGCGTGTAAAGACGAATGCTGTGAATAGATCTATTGGGACTGACATCCCTCACATTGGAATGCTGAGTTCTGCTACCATGTGTACCGTATTTGTAAATTGTTAGGTATATTGGCTATTACCTATTGTCAAAGGGCATATTTATATTCTCTTCTTGTATCTGAGAAATCGTTAAAGTTTGGTGTCATGAGCTTAGGGCAATAATAACTTTTTCTGACTTTGTATTCGTTGCTTAGCCACTATCATAAACTAAATTATATTGTGATCAACTGCTTATCAATTAAACTCTATGGATTTTACTCAACCTTTGTGTTGACCTTTTTAGCATGTTTTATCTCAGGTTTTAAGGCATGAAGGTCTTGGATGGAGTTGCACGGATATCATTTGAAGACTTGACATATTTTCACATTTGAAGAGACTATCTTTGAAAGATTTATGTTATGTATAAAAAAAATTTGTGATCTTTTGAAAACATTGGGTTTTATGAAAACTGTTGGGACCTCTTTGCAAACTCTGAGTTTTAATGTATCAAATGTGAAACACTTTTAAAACGTCTCTTTTGAAAGGTCGTTTTCCATGACTTGTAGTTTGTGCTATGAAGTAATACCCCAGTGACACTATCTTCCGCTACGATAATTTTGGGGGTGTTACAGAATGGTATCAGAGCTACAGTTATAGAGAACTGGGTCGTTTTCGAAACCTAGACTATAACTATTTTTCACTAAAGAGTCTGTCATTGCCGTATCCGATATCCATGCGCGTATACCACCAGACTGCGGATGTTGTCATGCTTATGTCATCACTATTGGTATTATATAAAGTATACTTATATAAACTCTTATTTATATTGTTGGATCGATATACTCTAACCAAACTATTATATAGCTTGTTAAGGGTTTAGTAGCCTTGGATAAATCCTAATCTACTAACAATGAAACACTGAATTACTCTATTAAGTATGCGGAATTACTTAACAAAGCTAAGAAGAATTAACCAAACTTTGATTACAATAACACCTTTAATCTGCTTGTAGAATGCAGACTATTACAACTCTAACTTCTCTAAATCGTATTTGTAAACTCTATAAAACTCTATCTAAACTTTGACCTCCTAGGGATCCTTTTATAGGCACAAGGATAACCCTAAGTCGGTTTACAATACTTTACGTACAAGAATACTAATTCCTATTATAGAGAACGTGTACTTGCCATGATATGAAGAATAGGAGAATCTTTTTTTTTTGATTTTTATGTTTTGAAAAATGAAAAGTTTAAAGTGAAAACAATTTTTGAAATGGAAAATCTTTTTGGATTTTTGGTTTTAGAAGAGTGGAAATCAAAAGTGAAAACAAATTTGAAGACAAAATATTTTTGTGTTTTTATATTTTTATATTTTTGAAATGTTTACAAAAGCGTTAACTTCTCGAAAGAAGGATCTTCAAAACACATTACTCAAACGATCGAACGACTAAATCTTATCAACCGCTCCCCGGCAGCGGCGCCAAAAATTGATCGAGGCAGAATAAGCGGTGAAGCTTTTAACCACGAGGATCGTTGTCCCAACGAGGGTTGAATATGGATCTCGTCACTCAAGACCGTGAGCTATGTGTGATGAATAGGTTTAAAAGATGGTTTTTGTTTTGTTTATACTACAACGACGAATTAAAGTAAAGGAAAGCGGTAAAACGACATGAAATAAGAAAACAAGTAAAGAAGCATGAAATAAAGCGACTAAAAAAAGCGGTAAATGAAAGCGATAAGTAATGAAAACGGTAAATGAAATTAAAAGACAATGTGTTTGCAAAGCAACGCGAATAAGTTCATTAAGCTTGAGGTAAAAGCTTGCAACGAGTTATTCTCCTTTCTCGAGATTAGTTGTTGATTAATCTTTTGAAAGGATATTAACTCAAGACGAGTGAATTAATCGTTCAAAGATTTCGTCTTCGAATAATTAACTCACACGTCTAATTAATCTTTCGATTACTTATCACAAACGTTTAACACTCTCACTAACTTCACAAACTCGAATCGCTAAGCAAACACGTTTTAAAAACTACTC
>LBNU01015678.1:203673-218326 GCA_014162995.1 Artemisia annua
GATATGAGCTGTGGTAATGAGGTGCAATCTCCTAATCGCAACCTATAATGAATGCAAATAATCTAATTTAGATTATGAATTCGGTTTATGTATGCACTTGCACTAATATCTATACCACTCGTTTTTGTATACAAAATATATATTTTTGGCGAAAATATAAATTACATCTTCGTATAAGGTCATAATGATTATTACATGTTTATATGGTTTAACAATGTTATATAATAGTTATATAGTGAAATATAGTGAAATATAGGTTTTAGACGTAAAATATAACACTTAGAAATTTTGGAAGTACGGTTAAAAATGGCTTCGGAAAATTAGTTGTAAAACAGTGAATATTGAGAGTTAGGAAGTAAAATTAGTATTTCTGGAAAGCTTAGCACCAAGCCTCAAAATGTTCAGAAGTGAAGTTTTGCTCAAAGTGTCTAGATTTTATGCTAAATGGTCGAGAAGTATGGTATTTTTGGCTAAAGCTGCCATTTCTGGGCAGTTTTTATAAATATTTGGATGGCTGTAGATTACTCATCTTAAGTCCAAATAACGAACGGCTTTTTGATTTGAAAACTAGGCAAGGTGCTCTAACTTTTGCTCCTTGTGGTCCAAAACTCCAAAACTGAGTCAATTGACGGGAAAATAGCTCTCAACATGGGTGTTTCTAGGTATACTTTGAAAATTTTCTGGATAAGTGCTGGTAAGTTATAAGTGAAAATAATAACTTTCGAAAAATCATAACTAATTCGTTATAAGGCCGATTTTCAAGTTCTTTATATCCCCGGAAAGGTAAAAAGATATACTAATATAATTTCAGTAGTTTGGCAAGTTTTGAAAAGGTCTAAGGCTCGTTTTTAACCAAAACATTTCGTACATCAGCAAGGTTTTTCCGGAAATTTGCGTAAGTCTAGTAGTAACTTGTTTTTAACACAACTTCTTCGTTATAGGTCCGTTTTTAGTGGTTCAAAAGGCCATAGTTTCATCTAAGGATGTATTTTCTATATCTTAGGTCCAAAATATACCAAAACTCACTGAATTTTTCTAACTTTAAAAATAGGGACAGAATGTTTATATATAGTTCCAAAAATGATATAACTTGGTTTGTACATGTCCAAATTCACTACTATCAACAACAACTCATCCCTTAATCTACCATACACCTTCTTAGAGTGTCATGGGTTCCCTAATATCACTACTTCAACCATTTCACCAATATTTCATAAGAACTCCATTTTTACACATAAAATGATAGAAAATTAGGTTTTTGTGGTATAGACTTCATAGGCAAGTTCAAAAATGAGATTTCTACATAAACCTAACAAGGATTTCATGGTGAAATTTATAGAAAAATTAGTGGTTCACTTACTTGGAAGCCTTAACTCTTTTAAAATGTAAAAACCTAACAATCCATAGGTTTATATCTCAAAACCTTGTAATGGATATGATCTAGTACTTGAATATAACTTGAAACTTGAAAAATTTTTGGTCCTTCTTGGTCTTGAGGTTGGAACGAGCACAAGGAGAGGAAGAAAAAACAAGAGAGAATTTTTGATCTATAATTTCTTATGCATGCAACTATGAGTTGTAAAAATCAACTTAGTGGAATAACTTAGGTAAATTTTGGGATGACCATGTGTCCCTTGTGACACCAAAACCGGCCACCTCATAGGAGGTGGGTGGCTAGTCACTTTTTGTCACGCTTTGATTTTACGGGGTACCGTTTAGTGCATCGTTTGGTATTTTTAGCGTTATCGTGTACCGGGTTAACTAAACGTAAAATATATCGGGACTATACGGGATATAATAAAGTCGTAAAAATTATAAAAATATAATTTTCATACACATTGGGTATTTTGATAGGTATTGCTTTATTAATATACTTTTATTTGGTATATAGGTTCAAGTAAATGTTTATTATTTGGTTAACCACCAAAAATAAATAAAGTATATTTTTATAACTTAAATGGAAAAATAACTAATATAAAATATATTAGTGCACTAGTGGAATTTGTTTGGTACATTAGGTTAAAAACTATTAACTTGTCTTATTATTTATATACAAATAAATAAATAAGGGTAACTTGAAAATATATATCTACGAGTGGAATAGAATGCAAATGATGTCGTGATGCAATATAGACTAACCCTAGTCTAGGAAATGTACGATGGTTGACAATGTAACTTAACCTACCCGGTCTCGTCAAATGAATACCCGTAAACCCTGTTTACGTGAAATGTTGAATTGAAATTCAATGAATAGGAAATGTCGGGAATAATGAATTGACCTGAAAATTTTGAGAATTATGACATGGATATTCACGCATGACTGATTTCAAGATCAATTGCATGTCGTTTTTTTTTCGTCTCAGTGGCTGATCAGTGGATGATACAAAAATGCGAAGGAAAGGCAATTGGATATCTTTAATTAACGGTTTTGACTAGGTTTGATTTGAGGGAAAAAAAAGTTATAGTTATTTTATTGTTTATTTGTTAGTCGATTGTTCGTACGGCTTTGTTACCAGTCGACTAAAGTTGACCGTTGGTGCCAGTCCCTAAAGTCGACCGTTGGTACGGTTGTGTTACAAGTCGACTTAGTCGACCGTTGGTACCAGTCGACAAAAGTCGACCGTTGGTACGGTTTTGTTACGAGTCGACTAAAGTTATGTTTTTATTATGTTAATGTTTTTTGTTTTTTGTCTAGTTTATTACTCCAGTTCGAGCTTTCGCGATTTCGCCGCTCGAACTGCGGGGGAGTATTAGGGAATAAATAGGCCCAAGCCCGGTTTGTGGGTTTAGGGCATCTAGGGTTTTACCATTATAAATAATGATCAATAATAAAGTAATACCTACGGGGTTTTATATTGTCTAACACGTATGTGGCCTCGATAATGACTAAGTTCGTGATTGGTATTACTTCCATATTTTGCTCCTAAATTTCAGTACTTTCATTTTGAGAATCCCCTCCCCTCACACGTTTAAATAAGAAATCGACACCTAGGTCCTCCATATGAAACCATCACACGTTACTAATTATACATAGGACCGATCCACTTAATTTTGTAACACTCACATGATTTTGAAATTAAGGTAAGTTGATGATTGTCATAAGAGCATCTCCAATGGTAAACCTTTTGAAAAGGTTTATATAATTTCCATGTCATATGCTCATAAATTTCTCATTTTATAAACCTATTACCACTATGCTTAAACTTGTTAAAACTTTATAACTTGATGAGGTATTAAATGAGTTACATGTATTTAGTTGTAATGAAAAGGTCTAAGAACTTAGACCTATTTCATTCCATGTCATCATAAATCTCATCTCACTATAGTGACTAAATTTATAAACCTCTTCATATTTTATAAACCTTTTCATGAACCTCTCATAGTGGATGCCCTAATCTAATCAATCACTCCCTAACTTTCGGCCAATCACCCCTATTTTATCTCCACATTTTGTTTAATTAATCGTATATCATCCCATTTAAACCGAATCAAATCAAATAATAAACAGGATTTGATATAACTGATTTCATGTTTCCTTTTCACCTCACACGTTTTCCCTTTTTCTGCTTCCAAGTTATTCCACATGAGTTAAAGGATAAGGACATGTATAATTGGTCAAATCCTATTTTCCTATACAGATGCCTTGCATGCCTTCTGGGTTTACTCGACACGCTTTTGTGGAGATCAGATCATATCTCCTCCATCGTATACATTTTAACAGGAACATGTAACATTCTCGTTAACTCATCATGACCCTTCTAAACCAAACGAAAACACTAAACCCTAAGATAAATACATATACAAAAACGGCAGCTAATATATTGTCAAGAAAACCAAGAAGGTGCGAAGCAAAGAAGGAAAGGGTGATCGTTGGGGTTTAGTTCATTGGTCTGGTCGTGTGTAGTGTTCGATTCGAAAGGTTGTGGATTGGGTTCTGTGTCTTTGTTTCACTCTTAAGTCCGACTTGAGGTATATCGATCTACTTGCTTTTCTATCCATTCGACATGCATACGACATGTATATGCGTTTACGACATAAAAACTGATCTAATGTATTTGTCAAATATGATAACGCCTAATGAAACTTATACGTAGCATGAAATTATGAAATATATATGTCGCCTTTGATTTGGTCAGGTAATCCTATTCTGATGTCTACAAACACAGCTAAAAACCTGGGAATAAAACATGAATAATAATTTAACATGGGACGTGCATGTTGTGTAGTTGATAAAAAATATATCACAGTGTATATTACATATGGTAACAAGGAAGACCTTGCATGAAGTATTATTGCAAATATTGATCCTTTATATAGTCCATGCATTTCACCTAATTAAATTCTTAGAAATTGATGGTTATTTTTCTATACTTAATATTTTTCGAATGCTAAAAATGGTAAAAAGATAATAGTAAGGCTTGCAATATGTTTCTATGTTAACAAGTTGGTTTTCTATTTTGATTTCTGAATCGCAACAACAAAAATAAAAAGGGTATCACGTATCATGTCTCGTCCTTGTTCGAAATCGTTTTCGGTAATACTATGTACTACGCATGATTTTGCATGGGGTCTTTAGTTAGTATAGTTAGTCTTAATTATGATTATTATAGAGCATGCATTGTTATTGGTTCTTATATATTAATAGGTAATGCATACACTAACTATAAAGCGTGTGTACATTTTGATTCTTGGATAGTAATGACTTCCGATTCGAAACTATTTTGGTAATCAACAAGTAATGATTTACGGTTTGGCCTCTAATGATTTTAATAAGATTATGGAGTCGTTTTGGTTTTGGCCTTCGATAAGGTGTCGTGTAAATACATGGATGTGAGTCGTGTGAGCATACATGTGAATAATTGTATTTCCGGTCGTCTCGGTCTAAATTGATGTCGGGTATACGTATAAATAAATTATGAACGACGGGGTCTAAAATTATTCTTTTAATCTAAAATTATAATATAAACCTTAAAATAATTTATTAGACATTTCTAATATTAAATTTTGATAATTTACATTCATGACCCTAAACTTTGTTAAATTGAAATATTTAACCCTAAACTATCATATTTGTTATTTTAACCCTTAAATATTATTTAATTGTCATCTACAAACCTAATGTATTAAATTACTATTTCGAGAAACTTACTAAATTTGGAAACTTACTAATTCGGGAAACCAACTTAAAATGGAAAGTTACAAAAAATTGAAAAGTCTCTAAAAATAGAAGAAGCCTAAAATGAGTAATCTGATTTTAAAATGAGCATTAAGTAATAAGACGATCATTAATTCGTATAGATTCGCTGAAGAAGGAGTAACTTTCGATCCTTATGTGTTATGATATGGTTTCGTTGGCGGTTTAAGGTACATATATACTACCCTTTTTTAGTAAGGGTGCTTTCTCTCTCATGACTTGATCCTTGATTATTGATTCGTTATTTTGATATGATCCTTTGAGCCTTTGCTATGATCCCTGATACTTTGATTCATTCATTACGATTCCTTTGATATGATGCTTGATATGATTCTTCTGGTTTGGATATATGATTGACATTCGTTGATACTCCTCTGATTATGACTATGATATGCTATGTTCGGATATGCTTCTATGATTATGTTTATGTATGCTTTGTTCTCTTCTTATTCCTGAGTTTTTAACTAGTCATGGAGGTACCATGGCCGTGTCATTGAGGCACCAATAGCATGACACTTTCTGTGGAGGTGTGATTGATCCACGGCGTCCCCACTTTGATATGATATGATTATGAGATCTCTTGCGCACTTATGATATGTGTATACCTATCGTGTGAGCAGGATATATATATATGATTTATTTTGTAGGGGGGGCGTATGGATGCATCCTAGGTATGTCGGATATGTTGGATTTATTATGTGTAGGGTGAATGTGGGTGTGTGCTTTACACTCCTTCACATTAGAGGCTCGCGACTCCATTTTGGTACTTAGAGGTCTCCCCTCTTTGTGCATGTCGGATTTGTAGGATATATGATTATGTGTAGAAGACCTATTCGAGTGGCTCTAGTAGGTAGGCTCGTGGCTTCCTTATGTTTCTTGTGTCTATTTGAGTGGCTCTGGTAGACATGCCTTTGTTGATACGTGCTCTTGATTCTCTTATGATTTGTTTATGCTTAATATATCTTTGATGCTTCGTTTCATTTGACTTATGATACATTGTGCTAATCCTTATGATCCTTCTCACTTCGTTTGATTATTATTAATCAATTCTTCATGTTCTTCGTTTTGTTGAATTATGATATAGTTCAGTTGTTCGTTGATCTCTTATTCATTTAACAGNTTGTTTATGCTTAATATATCTTTGATGCTTCGTTTCATTTGACTTATGATACATTGTGCTAATCCTTATGATCCTTCTCACTTCGTTTGATTATTATTAATCAATTCTTCATGTTCTTCGTTTTGTTGAATTATGATATAGTTCAGTTGTTCGTTGATCTCTTATTCATTTAACAGATGACATTCTTTTCAGCAGGAGCTTATGTTGACCCTTTTTTATACTATTATACGTTTCGATTATTCGTTTTGTTATATATCTGTTCACTGGGCTTTTTAAGCTCAGCCGCATTTCTTTTCCTGCGGCAGGTTCTAGGTTGGAAGCTGGGTTTGGGTGAAGAGTGCATAGGAGCGTTAGTGGACTACCCCGATGATTAGAAGCCCATTTACATCTGGATTAGACTTGGATTGGATTCGATTAGATTTCTGTTTGGATTTGTATCTCATCTTGTTTTGAGTTAGTATTTCTTTTGTAACCTTAGAATACCTTTGTAACTTTATGTTTATAAGTCTTCCGCTTGCGTTTGTATGTTCTGATTTGGCACCATAATGTAATACTTCTACCCTTGTCGGGTTGGGGTGTTACAATACCACTTGACTTCTAAGGCTTCTATGACTCTTGTACTACTACTAGGACCAGAATATGTGAGGTAAAGAAGAGAGGATGTGTGGTTTGAAAGAATGACGGGTATGGAGCTATTTATAGGCTCGTTTAGTTTTTTATGCAAGAAAGGAGGGTCGAGGTGGCATGAGGGGGGGAGGTGACTCATGACAGCTACTAGTGACTATTACAAGCTATGGTGGTGACTAAGGTGGGCTATAATGAGGTGTAGGGTGTTTGTGGTGGTGGTGGTGATGCAGCGGCCTCAAGTAGGTGACAAGTAGGTGCATCACCTACTTGTAAGCTACTTGAGGAGGTGCTAGGGATGGTGCTTAGGGTGACTAAGATGCTAGGTTAGGTGCTTGAGGTGTTTGAGGTGCTTATGGTACTTAGTTTTAGGATTAGGGTTAAGTTAGGTTTAGTTTAGACCTAATTTTACTTAGTGAGAAATCAGGGTTTAGCTTAGGGTTTAGTGCCTAGATTAGGGTCCTATGAATTTTTAGTGACTAGGATTAAGGCTTAGGAGGCTTATACTAAGTGGTGGTAGCTTATACTAAAGATTTGGGATAGTTTAGACCTAGTTCCATGACTTTATGACCTAGTTAGGGTTTTGTGCTTAAGAGACTTGTACCTAAGCTCTAAGAGGTTGTACTAGGGTCTAAGGGTGCTAAGATATCCTATTGTTTCTAAGTAACTCATACATAAGCCTTGAACACTTCCAAACATGTTTAGATAAGCAATTAGGGTTTTAGAGATAACTGTAAACACATAGAGTTTAATTAGGGTTGGATTAGGGTTTATTGTGGTATTGTGATAGATATAGTGGGTTAGAATGATAGATTACTTATTGTGGTAGTGTTGTGATCTTAGGCTTGACATACTAGGAGTTTATATGACGTGAGTGTAGAGATATTTGGCTTGAGTGGATACGTGAGCAGGTCTAGAGAGTCATGCATGTAATGTAAAGCATATAAAAGCAAAATTTTACCTGTGAAAATACCTGATATAGGTATTGTAGTGGAAATGATATAGGTGAGATTTTATGGGTGGTTACATAACGCATATATGAAGGTAATAAATGAAGTTCTTCCCCATTACTCCATAACACTAGTACTTTACCCATGAGTCTCAATCGTCCCAAAACAATGTGTACAAGATATGACTCGACTTAGCAACTATGCAATCAATTTGACAATTAACTAAGGGTTTAAACAAATAACAATAATGCACTGAAAATGAATGCATACAAGGTAGACTAAGGCGATTTGGGTGTACTTTTAGGGGTGGATTGTAAACAAATTCTTCCTTTAAGTAAAATGCTTAAAGTTAGAAACGAAAAAGATAGGCTCTGAGGGGTGTACTAGGGGTATCGTGTACTAAAAATGAGTACAACGCAAATGTGTGAGAGAATTACTTTACCAATGAAGTCAATGTAATTATAATACAGGTGTAAAACAAGGGTTATCCTAATGCCTCTTATCAAGTAGTAAATCCTTACCACACTAATGTAGTCTCACTAGCGGTCTCGGGATGCATCGCTAACGCAGGTTCTAGAATCTATATACTACCGGTACACTCACAAGCACTAATAATGAATGCTTTTCCCTACAAATCTAAAGGCGGACCTCACATATTTGGGGTGAAAATTTTTGAGTGGTACGGTTTTTTATGCTAGTCATACAATTCCTATCTATGACGCTTATTAAGACTAAATTTCACTCCTACATGTTGCAAAAAAATTTAAATTTGATGCTAAAATTACCCTAACAAGTATTTCTCATAGTTTTATTACACATTTACTATTAAACAAAACAAAAATCAAGTGAAGTTATAGTTTCTAAGGTATCCCAATGTACTTAAGTCGAATATTGACCCCAATGTTCAAAATAAAAGATGTAAAAGCAAAGTTAAATGAAAATGAAAGAAACTAATACTCCCCTGATTCGCTCGGTATGGATGATATGATAACATGGTTAAATCCTCCTCCAAGAAAATGAACATGCAAAGCATTACTCCTGAAATATAATCATCTTCTTGTCCAATATAACCTGTTAAACAACAAATAAAACAAACACGAAACCTCGCATAAAATCGGCGGTAAATTCTATATAAAAGTAAATTCTAGAAAGCAAGGTAAGATATAATGCTTGCAAAATAAATGTTTGCAGATTCCTGGAGTTTAAAAATTAAAGATTTTACGAAACTTTACAATTCCAGCAGAAAAACAAAATGTGTGATGAGACGAAAAATGTTACGTTTTTAGGGGTCGGTTTGAGTCCTAATTCGTATGTTTTTGGTTTGGATTTCACCCAAAGTCGTTTCTTTTCTCATTTTAGGTACTTTTGAAGGGAAAATCACAAAAGAAGCATTTTCGGGCGTTTTCGGAGTGAAAAAGTGCGGAAAACAACAAAAACTCAAAAGACCTTGAAGATTACTGAAGGTGACGCCGTCACACTCTACTAAGTGACGCCGTCAGGAACAAGTGAAGTCCAGAAGTGGAAAAAAGACTCGTGACGATCCAGAGAGTTCGTAGTGTAAATTGTGACGCCGTCAACCAAGGCCGTCAGATCTGGAACCAGCAATTATGACCACGTCAATCAAGGCCGTCAGGAAACCCTAATCGCCGAGCTGACGACGTCACCTATTGGGCTGACGCCGTCAGCCCGCGTTTTCTATATATATAGAACGATTTTTCTTTATTTTATAGAACCTAGTGGAACTTTAGACGAATTTTGGAGTGGAGAACTTTAGGGTTAAACCCTAGTACGTGTATTACAGACCTTAGAGGGTATCCTAACCCCTCTAACTTGCATGTTTAATCCAAGATAAGTCTTTATTCATACAATATGTCTATGTGTTGTGTGATTTATGCTTGTGCTTGTCTTTCTTTCAACATGCTAGGCTAATTTACTTTGTGTTTGCTTAGATCTAATGAAACCTAACTATTGATTATCATGTGATGTGTATGTTGTGATTGTATTTGGGTGAATGTTTCATCTACGTTAGACTAGAGAAAACTGGCTAATCTCCTATACGGTAACAAGCTTGAACGTCTTTAGAAACGTGAATCGTATGTGCGTTATCGATTTTAAGGTAGTATTTCATGCATAGGTTGCTATCGGTGAGCTCATGATAGGATGCTTGACGTATCGTCATAGAGTGAGGTAGGAACTTATAGAGTTAGGGAATTGAACGCACTCCCTACGACTTGTTAGGAATACACCCGTCATCCACGCAAACTCAACATACTAATTACATGGTAAAAGATAGTTAGGGAGTAATGAAATCTAAGTAAACACTATTCTCCACCACTGATTTTCCCAAAACCAAAAAAATACAAAAATATAAGTAGCTTAGAAGTAGATAACTTGGGTTAGTTGACTAGCAACTAATTCCGCCCTATCCTCCAAAACCAGAGATTTTACTGCTTTCATAAAATATAAAAATACAAAAAGAATCTTCCTCCACCCTTAGACCTAGATTAGAGTAGCCTTTAGCCTAACGAACACTATTCCCTGCGAGAGAACGATCAATCCCCCGGTACTTGCCACTACACTATACTACATCGGTCAGGTACACTGCCTGGTGGGGATTGCAAGCTTCTCGAGATCCCTCGAGAGGTAAAACGTAGTGCGTGTTGCAATCCACGCGCATCAAGTTTTTGGCGCCGCTGCCGGGGAATAGTTATTGTTTAGGTTAATTTTTATTCTTAATTAGGTCTACTCACTAGACTCCTTTCTAGTGAGATTTTGTTTTATTTTTCTAGGATTCTCTTTAGTCTATCTTTTTCTTCGTGTTTTTGTTCGTAACCGTTACCATCCGACATCATGGAAGGTGGTAACATCCTTGATCCCAACAACCTAATTCAACCAAACCCACCTCCTAGAGCCCGCACCTTAGGAGAGTACTCCCGACCTAGCCACCAAGGCTATCGAAACACCATTGAGCTCAACCAAGGAGCCAATGTGACACCCTTGAGATCCGACACCATCCGGTTGGTGCAAAGCGGATGCGCATTCCATGGGCTTCGTTCCGAAGACCCAAATCAACACCTTAAGGATTTCCTCAAAATCGTAGATTCCATAGACCTTAGTGTTGACACCCGAGAGACCACCCGACTACGCCTATTCCAATTCTCTCTACGTGACCAAGCTAGTCAATGGCTTGAGCGCTTCCCCGCTGGATCCATTACCACATGGAACGACCTGACAAGGCGTTTCCTTACCCAATTCTTTCCACCCGAAAGGACGGCCAAGCTAAGAGACGCCATACTCTTCTTTGAACAACGCCAAAAGGAAACCCTCCGTCAAGCGTGGACTCGTTTCAACTACATGCTCCAACGAGTCCCTCATCATGGCTTAAACCAGTGGCTCCTAGTACAAATTTTCTACGATCATGTCAACTACCACTCCAAACGCAACATCGACCAAGCCGCTGGTGGCAAACTCCGCGACAAAAACGCATCCGAGTCGTGGCAAATAATCGAGGAATTGGCAAGGAATAGCGATGAGGAATGGGAGGAGAGTCCAGCTGCAGAGTCAGCATGCGAAATAGTCGCACCACCGAGTAAGGCAATTCAAGTTACCGAAGAGGGCCTTGATGAGCTTGAAAGAAAGGTAGGGTGCCTGCTCGAAAAACGGAAGAAAACCTCAAGTCCACAACAAGCAACGGTTAGCTCTGTTTCAGTCATTAAATCAGTACCGCTATCCGAATCACCTCTCAGAGAAAATGTGGAGACCTTTAGAGCCAAGTACCCTCAACCCCCTCCAAGCAACCTTAGCCCTGAATTCGAAACTCGAATGAGAGAGTACATGACTACACATTCGGAAAGGTTGGCAAAATTCGAAGAAGAGGTATATAAACAGAAGGAGGAGATGGAAGCGAAGATGGCAGAGATGATGAGCCTATTAAAGGAATACAAAAGAACTAAGACTCCTGAGAAGGTATTAACTAGAAAAAGCGCCGATGCTCCTGATATAAGGTCTGTTAACGCCATTAGAGTCATCCCCGAGAACCAAAACAAAGAGGACAAACAGCACGTTACCCAGGTCGACGACGGAGTCAGTACCCCTGTACCTGACAACAAGAATGATAATGATGGTGTAACGCATGATGAGGAAGGGGAAGAAAAACGGCCGAATAATCACTCAACTAATGAGCCACCGAAATCGCAGTTGGTAAAACATTACCTACAACGTGACATAAATAAAGAGACATTAGGCGAATGGGTGAAAAACTACCGAGCTACCTACCCCACCGCAAGGAGGAACAAGAAAAAGGCGATGACTGATACGTTACCAGGTGGGCAGTTGTATGAAAGCCTCATGAGACAGAAACTTGTCACCAAGCAAAGGTTTCAAGGCATTTTTAAAATACCATGCGACATAGGTAAACTTAGAGGTTTAGACGCGGTAGCCGACCAAGGTTCAGAAGTAAATCTGATGCCATTATCCATTTACACAAGGTTGAGTAGCCAAGCACCTTCCCCCTCCCGCATAACACTTTCTTTTGCTAATCGTTCCTACGAACGCCCATTGGGAATGGCCGAGGACGTGTTGATTAGCGTTAACGGATTCCTCTACCCAGTAGACTTTATGATCGTTGACAGACATGACAATGATACACCGATAATCCTCGGAGAACCCTTTCTTGCCACTGCCAGGGCGCGAATTGACTATGATCGCAGTACGATCCTATTCAGAAAAGGGAATCAAACGCAAGGCTTCCCAACAACCCCACGAGGGGAGAAATATAATGCCCCGCAAGAAAGGGAGGATGAGGATAAAACCGGTAACCGTGTCAAAGAGAAGATCCTGGAATGGGAAACAAGGATCAAGAGTTACAAAGAAGAGGGAATGGGTCGAAATAAAAAATTCAACATAAATCCCGTAAAGGCTGACAAGAAAGCCAGGGACCCCAAGGAGTTCACTAAAGGGGACTTTGAACTCTTGAGGTATGCCGATGCGAAAGAACCTCCCGATAAACCGAGCCCCTGGTGGTATGGGCCATTTACAATTAGAAACTTATGCGAGAAGGGGATAGCAACCTTGAGTAGCGTAAGAGGAGGTGAAGTGGTGGCAGGTATCGACCGATTGAGACATCATCAAATCAGCAACGATGATCATGCACATCAAGGATATACGGTCATGCTCGACGATGCGATCACGTAACGAGGCAAGACCTCGAGTCTAGCTAAAAGACTCATTAATAAAGAAAAGCGCTTCTTGGGAGGCAACCCATGTTTTGTGTGTTTTTGTGTCTTTGTGTGTCCGTATGTAAATTATATTTCTTGTTATTGATTCATGCTTCAAACTAAATTGTGAAAATGCTTTATTTTGTTTTTAACTTCGTTTTAATCACATATAAAGGTGATTCGCATAAACTAAGTGTAAGAGACATCCAAATCGGTTAATATAGAACGAATGAACATGAATCATAACAATGAAATTAATTTACANTTCTTGTTATTGATTCATGCTTTGATTGCAGCAGACTAAGCGGTGAAGCTTGTAAACCACGGATCGTTGTCCCAACGAGCGTGAAATTAATCTAGTCACTCAAGTCGTGAGTTATGTGAGATGAATGGGTTGAAAAGAGTTGATTTAGTTTTAGTTATACTACGAAAGGTTTGCATAAAGTTTAAATGAAATAAAGGACGTTAAGAAAAGAAATACGTTTAACTTGAATAGAAAACATGAGACTAAGTAAAGCGAAAAAGAAATAAAAGAGATAAACTAAGAAAGAAAGAAATAAAGAAAATGTTTTTGTTGTTTTGTATTTAATTAACGAAAGAAAATTAAACTAAGTTCAAAAGTTCAAAAGAAAATTCGACTGAGTAACGGTAAGAAATGGATAAAAGAAAACTCCACTCGATGAACGATGGAGTACCAACAAGCCTAGCTCGGCTTTAGAAATAAACAGGACACGACAATAAAAGACTAAGACTTGAAAATTAAAAGAAATAAAAAATCTAAACTCGCTATGACAAAATAAAAATGAAACTCGCTATTCTAATGACTCCAAACTCGCTAAGCTCCTAAAGACACCAAACTCGCTAGACATATGTAAAACCAAACTCGCTAAGGTTAAATAAAGACCAAACTCGCTAGGATCAAAGAAAGGACTAAACTCGCTAGCTGACTATGACCAAACTCGCTAGACATAAACTAGAACCAAACTCGCTAAGGCTAGAGACAACCAAACTCGCTACCTAATAACCAGGTCCAAACTCGCTACACTATTGTGCACCCAAACTCGCTAAGCCTAATGTGAAATGAAACTCGCTATAACTATGTAAAAACAAACTCGCTACGAATGAATGAGAGACCAAACTCGCTAAGGAAGAAAGGGAAGACAAACTCGCTACTAGACTTGGAACATGAAACTCGCTATGCTAGCCAAGACGAAACTCGCTAGCCAAAAGAAAAATAGCAAACTCGCTATGTGAAGTAAACCATACTCGCTTCTAAACCCTAAACTACTCCATACTCGCTATAAAACCCTAAGAACCTACTGTATTAATTTTTACGTAAAAAAAAAACTTTAAGAAAACTTTATAAAAACTTATTTGGACTCAATATTAAGCTAAACCAATACTCAAAATAAGCTATAGAAGACACAACTAATCAAAATAAGCAAAACATATTATTAGGGCTTGTAACTAAAAAGCTATTTTAGACTCAAAATAAAGATTAAAAAGCTAAAGATAACAACTTTAAAACTTGTAAATAAGCTAAAACAAA
>LBNU01015678.1:218335-228682 GCA_014162995.1 Artemisia annua
GTTGGGAAGTAGATCTTTATGATATACAAATGCTCGTGAACCATAGGAAGACCATTATAGTGGTTTCTTCAGAATTTAAACAGAAAATCCAAACAGAACATAACCTCCCCATTATAACCTACTCCGGAATATCACCAAAAATACCTACTTGGAAGTCCCGGACATAAGGTGATTCAACCCTTATTGTCCACTTGTCCCCTGGGTGATATAGGGTGATCAATCTATATTTCACCCCGGAGGTCAATTGAACCTTTTATAATACTCGGGCTCGTTATACTAGGTAAATATGCCCCTTAAGAGATGTTTTTGAAAAGCTAAGACAAATTGGTTCCCAGACTCAGTCGGAATGGGTGAATTAACCGTTAAGGAAAAGATGTATGTGGTGATAGGGTATTGGTTACATGAGCATAAGGTAACGTAAAATACATATGGGGGAATAAGAAATAAGTGGGATAATAATTCATTTCAAGTAGTTAAGACACACATATCATCCAAGTATATCAGTGAACAACAACAAACCAATGAAGGCATCAGGCCTTTGCAGCACACGTGTCCGGGTCATAGGGTTAAGTTTTTGTAAAAGGTGGTTATAGGTCTAGGTTTTTCAATTACCTAGTTTTTTCTAATAAACTTGGCTCTGGATTTACCAATTCTGTAACACCCCCAAAAAAATTCGGTCCAGCGAAAGCATACATGTCACTGGTGCTCGTTATTGGGTGGTTCAAACATTTTAAGGGTACAAAAGAATGGTTATTTCATTACTCAAATAAGAGTTGTTACCCAAAAAGGCAAAAGTTTTACATGGTAAAATAAATGCGAATAGATAAGCCATAGTTTTAGTTAAAAGGGCAGGTCCCAAATTAGTTATCAGAGTTCTTCTATGGGACATGCCCATGCCATTTTTGCCAAGCGGGCCTCCAAGAGTAAAGTACCAACCTTTAGAAACCTGTGAAATAACATGCTAATGAGTGCAACCAACAAAGGTTGGTGTGAGTTTCATTTAGAAGGTTATATAAAACAATTTTGATTTAAAAAGTTTTGAAAGTTGTTTGATTGAATTTCCAAATCAGTAGATTTAAATTCGTGCTACATTGTTTAACGGCCCATAAGTTTGCTATTAATCCCATAGTTATTAGTATAAAACATTCCTGAAACCAATCAAGTTATTGTAGTGAAACAATAGCACCGAAGTGTAAGATATTGCTCTAAGCCCCCTCATTGACCACCCAAACGTTAAAAATAAGTGTGTGCTACAAATTAAGAGCATGAATCCTTATGGGCGTCCGCCCTTTACACATAAAAATATGATGCCAGTAAAAAGGCCCCTTCAAGTTAGGCCAGGAATTGCCAGTTCCTACCTTTCTCGAATATAGGTGGCATTCGGTTACATTTCCAGCTTTAACTTTTTTCAAATGGCGTCGGTTCCCAATAGATCTTTTCCCATATATTCGCGCTTCACCTTTCGGGCAAAAGTGACTACGGGTTCATGATTATGAGGGGATTTTGCAAGGCAGCTAAAACTTAGGCCAATATCCCAATTCCCAGAGTAGCATACAGAAAATCATACTTTGTGTTCCAGGTTTAACATTAATATGTTGCAAATAAGATTTAAAGTAAAATACACCAAATTCAAGTTATAGAGTTTAAAGTAGTTGAGTTAAAAAGATATAATTAAAACGAGCATGTATTTCTCCCCCCAAAAAGTTGAAAAATAGATAAAAGCTATTGACTCACCCCCCTTGCGATCCTAATGGTAACATGCTTGAACGTCTTTAGAAACGATGAATCATATGTCAGTTATTCTGGTTATTAAGGTAGTATTTCATGCAATAGTTGCTATCAGTTTGAGCTCAATGATTAGGATGCTCTTGACGTATCGTTTCATAGAGTGAGGTAGGGTCTTAATAGGAGTTTAGGAATTGAACGCACTCCCTATCGACGTTGGTTAGGAATACACCCGTCATCCAAGCAGAACTCAACGAAGACTAGTTCACATGATAAAGATAAGTAGTATGAGTGAAGTGAAAGACTAAGTTAAACACTATTCTCCTCCAATACTGATGTTTCTCTAAATCAAAAAGCAATACAAAATATAAGTAGCTTAGAAGTAGATTAAACTTGGGTTTAGGTTGACATAGCAACGTAATTCCGGCCCTATCCTCCGCGCAAAACCGAGGAGATTTATGCATTTCGAGTCACATAAAAAAATACAGAAGGTAAGAAATCTTCTCACGCGGACTTAGATCCTATGACTAGAATAGTTTTTAACCTAACGGAAACACATATTTCCCTGTGACCTAGGATTGAGAACGATCAAGATTCCACTCCGCCCCAGGTCACTGCCACTTCACTTCACTATACTACATCGGTCAGGTACACTGCCTGGTGGGGATTGCAAGCTTCTCGAGATCCCTCGAGAGGTAAAACGTAGTGCGTGTTGCAATCCACGCGCATCAAAAGGTTAAAAACTGGAAAATAAAAGAATTAGAACGGAAAAACTCCCCTTATATTTGCTCGGAATGATCCTCCATTATGCGTTTATGAGCAAAAATTAACTTTCTTGTGGATGAGAACGTTTAAGCTTCATGAATGATGTTTTCACAGAAAGTGCAGGAATCTAAAATACCACCAAGACTTTAACACACCTGAATTAAGAAGATTCAAACTTGCATAATACATTAGTAGTTAGTAAAATAAAACCTAAAAAATTAAACGGTAAATCATCAGGTCAGTCAATACGCCGCATCTTATGGAAGAAGATGCGCCGTATCGAGCCTGGAATTAATACGAAATAAAATAAAATAAAAGATAGAATGCGTCATATTGAATAATGTGATACGGCTCTTACAGAGATACGCCGTACTATGAAATGGTGATGCGACGCAACTAGGGTCAGTACATAGTTATTTATAAAAATTTGGTTAATGCATCGCATGAGGGAATCTAATGCGCCGCATTTCATGTTATATCAATATAAAAGAAAAAGGGGTTAGGCACGTTTTCCAAGAATCCGACCCCGTGACGTAAACCACTCAACATGACAGGTTCCTTTTAATCCATATATCAAAACTAGTTATCCCATTTACCCAATAAATTCATTTTCCCCCATTTTTCAAAACAACGTCTCTCGAACCCTAGTTTCTAAATCAATTCGATTGGGGCTTTAAACTATTGACTTATTCAAAATTCACTTAGTTGAAATAATCACTAAATTATCCTAATCAATATCCCTAGGTCAATTTTATCAGATTCAATCAATTTCTCACAAACTCTAATTTTCGTAAAATTACAAAATCGTAAAATTAAACAAAATTAATAGGATTATTACCTTATAGTACGTAAGAGATAGGTTCGGAAATCGGATTAACGAGTTTTGATCAAGATTATGGGGGCAATTAACGAGAGTGTGTTTTAACTGTGTGAATATTTAGGGTAAAAACTAGAATCCGGCGCATCTCGTTCTTATTTATATGGTAAAAACGATACGCCGCATCAAATAATTGTGATGCGCCGTATTTATCTAAATTCTTTGACTGGTCAATATATCATAATTGGTCATAGATACGGCGCTAATAGTACTTAGATGCGCCGTATTGTTGTGCCAGTGAACAAAATTTAAATAGGGAACGTACCTTGGCCTCTGCAACACTTTTTCTTATACACCAATTTAGGGTCAAACGGTATACCATATGATATATAAATTCAAAATAAGAGCAATTTGTTTCAAGGTTAGAAACAAATAACGTTTTAAGCTTATGGAAATCGAGATCATGATTTAGAGATGATGTATCACATGAAACAATGTCTGAAAATATTTACTGGAATCACAACTTTTATTGTGGATTTCGGTATTTTTACATTTAGGTAATTTATAAGAAAAGATGTTTGAATCAATGATTAGTATATCAAATTTCTCTTTTTAGCAAACCGTTTCTTAAAAACTTTCTATTCAGACATGAACATGCAATAACCATTTTTAGGTAAAAATAATTCACTTTTATCCTCAAATGTTTGCGAGGGGTTTTGTTCAAAAGGCTGGAAAACGGAGTGTTCTATAGGCTTGGGGGTGAAAGCAAAGAGAGAAGTATGTCTGCATACTCACAACACTCCCAACATCAGTCTTACTTTGATGACCAAAGAAGGGAAGACAGCCGTTACCAAAGTTTTTGCTCGCGTGATTCTGGGAGACACCACAGCCGAGGATCACCTCCTCGATGCAAGGACGACTGATGCGCGTGATGTGTCGTTGCGGTTTAGCAGTATTAATGCCTACTCAAGTTTTAAATTTATATTTAGCCGACTTATCAATATCACACACACTTAACGAGCAGTGTACCCGGTCAGTATGAATATAATCGTAAGTAGAGTGTCGATCACTAAGAGTGGAACGTATTATCTAATTAACCTAATAAGTATTTTAATGTCCTAAGTTAGTTTTACAGCCTAATCTAACGAAAGGGGGGTTCAGCCTGAGAGACTGGCACAGATTGGTTATATTAAACAGTAAATTAAACTAATGAGCACGAATCAGCGAATAGCATACACGTACACAGATAGATAATTAGAAGCAGAAGAAGGCCTGTCCTGATAATTAAGTAGCTTGTCACTTGTTTTATTGCTAGTTCTATATGAAGCGTATCGTAATCTAATCTGTCTAGTTGAATCTCATTATATCGGCGAGTAAACCCTTAATGATCACTTATGTCTATCCTATTTATCCAAAGACGTCAGCTAAATAGGCGAGGAAGGGGTATGGCAGCCCAAGCAAGACTCAGCTAGACACAGAGGTTATCAAAGCACTAATATAAGTCACCAAAAACATCATCAAATAGACTTTAATTGATGGGAAAGCAATTTTAAGGGGAGCAGTATGGTGGCCACAAGCCCATCAATCCTAATAAATTAAAGCGTACTATTATAATAAAACAAAACTACTTAATGAATTAAACACATGCAGGACCTTCTTACAGCTCTAATATCTTCGTTTGGGGTGTGTCTTGTGTTGCTTCTTCGACTGAATTTGGCTCCTTAGGGTTATGTTGCACACAAAATTCGTATATGTCTTGGGGTATTTATAGTTTCTGTCTGAGGGCTCGATGCGGCGCATTGAGTAAGTAGATGTGACGCATTGACTTAACTTCGTGTGGGGTCCAAGATTAATATATTCTGGAATATTCGTACACCGTCTTTAGATGCGGCGTATCTTGATTCTTGTATCCGGCGCATGTCCTTCAGTATCTTGGATTGTATCTGGTGAAGTCTTGATAGTGATACGACGTATGTCAGAAGTGTAATGCGGCGTATCTGGAGTAGAACGAGCTTGATCTTCTTCTTTGACCAAATTTTCATATGCGGCGCATGATAGAATTACATGCGGCGCATTCTTCAAAGTCAGGCAATGGTCTTCGAATTCATCTAAGTATGATATTGCGGCGTATCTGTTGAGATAGATACGGCGCATCTTCAGGATTTCAGTAGACTTTTGACATCTCGCTTGTTTTGCTTCATAATTAGTCCAAAATCGCCAAGTTTCACCTATTGCTCATTTTTACCTGAGAATTACTAAAGTAAACATTAAAGTACCGATTCTCATAAATAATATAGTAAAACAAGTCAAATAAATAGGATAAATGATGATAAAAATATGTACTTATTTGAGTTCTTCAAATATCCCCCCACTTGAACTTTACTTGTCCCCAAGTAAACCTTAGACTTTAATTGATGGGAAAGCAATTTTAAGGGGAGCAGTATGGCCACAAGCCCATCAATCCTGATGAATTAAAGCGTACTATTACAATAAAACAAAACTACTTAATGAATTAAATACATGCAGGACCTTCTTACAGCTCTAATATCTTCGTTTGGGGTGTGTCTTGTGTTGCTTCTTCGATTGAATTCGGATCCTTAGGGTTATGTTGCACACAAAATTCGTATATGTCTTGGGGTATTTATAGTTTCTGTCTGAGGGCTCGATGCGGCGCATTAAGTAAGTAGATGCGGCGCATTGACTTAACTTCGCGTGGTGTCCAAGATTAATATATTCTGGAATATTCGTACACCGTCTTTAGATGCGGCGTATCTTGATTCTTGTATCCGGCGCATGTCCTTCAGTATCTTGGATTGTATCTGGTGAAGTCTTGATAGTGATACGCCGTATGTCAGAAGTGTAATGCGGCGTATCTGGAGTAGAACGAGCTTGATCTTCTTCTTTGACCAAAGTTTCATATGCGGCGCATGATAGAATTACATGCGGCGCATTCTTCAAAGTTAGGCAATGGTCTTCGAATTCATCTAAGTATGATATTGTGGGGTATCTGTTGAGATAGATACGGCGCATCTTCTGGATTTCAGTAGACTTTTGACATCTCGCTTGTTTTGCTCCATAATTAGTCCAAAATCGCCAAGTTTCACCTATTGCTCGTTTTTACCTGAGAATTACTAAAGTAAACATTAAAGTACCGATTATCATAAATAATATAGTAAAACAAGTCAAATAAATAGGATAAATGATGATAAAAATATGTACTTATTTGAGTTCATCAACGACCTAGAAGTCCGGGGTCATAGGAGGAGGAGGAGGAGGTCGAGGTCAAGGTCAAGAAGGCAAAGATATGAAGTTGAAGATGACGGCCTGGCACAGCTCTGGTCATGCCGGGACTCTGATCCGTTCACTCCCCGTATCCGTTATTTCAAGATGCCAAAAAGGACCCGCATGCCGACTCAGGTCAAGACATACGACGGAAGCGAGGATCCGAAAGACCATCTAAAGATCTTCCAATCCGCGGCAAAGGTGGAACGCTGGGCCATGCCAGTCGGGTGTCATGTGTTTAATTCCACGCTAACAGGCTCCGCCAGAGTATGGTTTGACGAACTCCCACCAGANCAAGGTCAAGAAGGCAAAGATATGAAGTTGAAGATGACTGCCTGGCACAGCTCTGGTCATGCCGGGACTCTGATCCGTTCACTCCCCGTATCCGTTATTTCAAGATGCCAAAAAGGACCCGCATGCCGACTCAGGTCAAGACATACGACGGAAGCGAGGATCCGAAAGACCATCTAAAGATCTTCCAATCCGCGGCAAAGGTGGAACGCTGGGCCATGCCAGTCGGGTGTCATGTGTTTAATTCCACGCTAACAGGCTCCGCCAGAGTATGGTTTGACGAACTCCCACCAGAAACAATAGACAGCTATGATGAACTAAAAGAAGCATTCCTGGCAAACTTCCTCCAGCAAAAGAAGTGCATTAAGGATCCAGTAGAGCTTCATAACATAAAGCAGGGTGAAGGAGAATCCACGAAAGATTTCATGGAGATGTTTAAAAAGGAGTGCAGACACGTGAAGGGAGCCCCCGAGGTGTTAAAGAAATCGAGATTCATGCACGGGATAAATAACCCGGAGTTAATCTAGCGTTTGCATGACAATATCCCCAGAACCGTTGATGAAATGATGAAGGCAACCATGTCCTTCCTCAGGGGAGAGGTGGCGGCTGGAAATTAGGAACGAAGAAAACCATCTTCATCATGGGGACAACTCGATGAAATTCAAAAGAAATTTTTTTTAAAATGGGGATTTAAGAGCCAACAGAGATCGGACAGGAGACCAGACTGGTTCACCCTTCTCTCTAAATCCCCAAAAGAAATTTTGGCTCTAGAAAAAGCAAAATTCAAACCCCCATCTTCGATGACGACCCCGGTCGAAAAAAGGAACGTCAACAAGTTTTGTGACTTCCACGGAGAGATAGGGCATAGAACGGACGAGTGCATACACTTAAAAAGGCAAATCGAGGAGTTGATAAAAAAAATGGGAAGCTATCGCACGTGATCAAGGAGCTAAAGCAAAATAGTGGAAAGGATCAGCAAAAGATAGCAAAGAAAGGAGAAATATCCTCAAAAGACAAGGCACATACCATCCTGATGATACAAACATGGCAGAAGTCAGGTAAACAAAAAATAACACAAAGCTTCTCTCCCGATCCGGAAATATCCTTCCCACCTTTGGGAGAAGATGAGGGGAATGAAGGCCCAATGATCATAGAGGTAGAAATTGGAGGCCACTGCGTACACCGAATATATGTGGACGGGGGCTCAGCTTCCGAAATACTATATGAACACTGCTTCAATAGGCTCCGGCCTGAGATAAGAAGTACAATGGTCCCGGCCACAGTACCTCTTTTCGGATTCGGTGGTAACGTCATATGGCCAATAGGGCAGATAACACTCCAGGTAAAAATAGGCGACAAAGAGCACGCCGCCTCCGCATGGATGAAATTCTCCATAGTAAGGTCACACTCGCCTTACAACGGAATTATAGGGCGACCGGGGGTACGAAAAATACAAGCGGTGCCGTCAACGGCACACGGCATGTTGAAATTCCCAGTTGATGGAGGAGTACTCATACTACGGAGTAGCAAAATCATCCCGCTTGAATGTGTAATGGTTTCCGAGCCAACAGAAGAAACCCCCATGGCCGACCCCCTGCGGAGGAAAGGATTAAAGTCGCAATTCACGCGGAACATCCGGACCAAATAGTGACAATAGGCTCCACTCTCAGAGAGGAAGGCCGAGCAAAACTATGTGAATTGCTACGAAGAAATCTGGACGTGTTCGCCTGGTGTCCAGCAGACATGACAGGAGTCCCGCGGCATATAGCAGAGCACCGCCTCAATATCCGTGAGGGATATGCCCCAATAAGACAAAAGAAACGAGGCCAGGCCCCAGAAAGAAACAAAGCAATACGGGAAGAAGTGGAAAAGCTTGTCGAAGCAGGCATCATGAAAGAAGTACATTACCACAGTTGGTTAGCCAATCCCGTAATGGTTAAGAAACACGATGACAGCTGGAGGATGTGCGTTGACTTCAAAGACCTAAATAAAGCATGCCCACATGACTGTTATCCGCTCCCAGAGATAGACTGGAAGATAGAATCCCTCTGCGGATACCGCTTCAAATGCTTCCTGGACGCATACAAAGGATACCATCAAATACAAATGGCTGAGGAGGATGAAGAAAAAACAACATTCATTACCAATGAGGGCATATTCTGTTACTCTAAAATGCCGTTTGGACTAAAGAACGCTAGGGCAACATACCAACGGTTAGTGGACAAAGCCTTCTACAAACAGATCGGGAGAAATCTAGAGGTATACGTGGATGACTTAGCAGTGAAAAGCCGCACGGAAAATGATATTATCAGGGATGTGGAAGAAACGTTCCGAACGTTAAAAAATATTAATATGAAATTGAACCCCAAAAAATGTACCTTCGGAGTGGAAGAAGGAACGTTTCTGGGTTTCACCATTAGCACCAAAGGCATACAGGCCTGCCCTGATAAAGCGGAAGAGGTCACAAACCTCCCCTCTCTCAAGTGTTTAAAAGAAGTGCAAAGACTAAATGGGAAGCTAACAAGCCTGAACCGGTTCCTTTCAAAATCAGCGGAAAAGTCGTTACCTTTCTTCAAGACACTCAAGAAGTATACAAAGAAAAGTGACTTTCACTGGACAAAGAAGCGGAGGAAGCTTTCCAGCAAATGAAAAAAGTAATAGCTAACCTCCCAACGTTAACAGCACCAATGGAAGGAGAAGAATTAATCATTTACCTAGCGGCCGCTAAGGAAGCTGTAAGTGCGGTGCTAATGACGGAAAGGGGGGAAAAGCAAATACCAATTTACTTTGTAAGCCGTGCCTTGAGAGGCCTAGAGATCAACTATACACCAATGGAAAAGCTGGTGTTAGCCCTGGTACATGCTACCAGGCGCCTAAAAAGATACTTCCAAGCCCACACCGTGGTTGTGATTACGGACCAGCCAATCAAGCAAATCCTATCAATACCAGAGGTAGCAGGAAGATTACAAAAATGGAGCATCGAACTGGGAGGATATGACATACACTATCGACCAAGAGTCTCAGTCAAGGGACAAATCTTGGAGGACTTCATAGTGGAATTTGATTGGTCGCGGGAGCAAAGTGCAAGCTCAAACCACGAGTTCGTTGTCNNAAGCTTGTAAACCACGGATCGTTGTCCCAACGAGGGTTGAACTGATCTCGTCACTCAAGACCGTGAGCTATGTGAGATGAACAAGGTTTTAAAGAAGATTTGGGTTTGTTTATACTACAACGACAAATTAAAATACAGTTTAAGTAAATGAAAAGCGGTAAAGTGACATGAAATAAGAAAACAAGTAAAGCTGCATGTAATAAAGCGATTAAAGAAAGCGGTAACTAAAGTGCAAAAAGAAATGAAAGCGGTAAATGAATTTAAAAGACAATGTGTTTGCAAAGCGACTCGAATAAGTTTATTAAGCTTGAGGTAAGAGTTTGTGACGAGTTATTTTCCTTTCTCGAGATTAGTT